>RJWK010003947.1:0-61665 GCA_004363435.1 Platanista minor
TTATTTTGCGGTACGCGGGCTTCTCACTGTTGTGGCCTCTCCCGTTGCGGAGTACAGGCTCCGGACGCGCAGGCTCAGCGGCCATGGCTCACGGGCCCAGCCGCTCGGCAGCATGTGGGATCTTCCCGGACCGGGGCACGAACCCGTGTCCCCTGCATCGGCAGGCGGACTCTCAACCACTGCGCCACCAGGGAAGCCCTTAAGTGCACTTCTTAATTCTTATCTATTTGGAATGGTCCCCATGATGGCCATTGTAATTTCCCCTGAGGGCTCACAGCAGTTTGGTAGGTCCCTAGCTGCAAATGGAGTTCAACCCATCTAGCCACATCTAGCCGCAAATGGGGTGCAACTTACATTTCTAGTCGTCCATATTTTAGAGCCTCCAACCTGACAGCTACCAAGCTAGGCTGTCAGGACACAAAGCAAGCTTAGTAAGATAATGCCATTTTTGTAAATATCTACAGCTTCTGGGATCAGAATTCTCAGGCATAAAATAGATGTGTAGGAAGGTGGCACCTTTTTACACTTTGGGTATAAAGGGTTCCTTTTAAACAAAATCTTATTCACCTAAGGCCTCTCACTGGACGCAGTTCAGCCTAAATCAGACCTGGTCTGGTTTTTAAATTGGACCTAATCCAATCCCAGATCCCGTCCCATTTTTAAGTCAGACCCAATCCCACTCCAGCTTGTAGCCATCAACAATTCCCAGCATGGAATCTGGGGAAGGTTCCAAACAAATGGGAAACTACAGGGGAAACTGCAGACTAAACTACTAGCAGTTCCCAGTGCGAAATCTGGGGACAGAACCAAGAGCTGGGGTTTCCCACTCAAAAACCTGGAAATTGCATTTTGACAGTCTAGTTTGCTGTCCTGAGGTTAAGTAGTTCCTCCTTGGTCCTGTAGTTTCTTCTTTTCTTTTTTTTTTTTTTTTTTTTAATTGCACAACCTGGATCATGCAAGTTTGAAAATTATTTGTTATAAAGTTTTATTTTGTATTTGGTTTTCTCATTTACTTATACCTGACCTGTCTTATATTATTGGCTTCTTATTTTACAGATACGTCTGGTGACCCAATGTGGTGGTTTCAAAGATGAGATATGAAATGAGAGAAGATTCTAGTTCTAGGTGTACATACAATCTTATGAGTCACATTCACTGCACTAGTGCAACAAGGGGTACAACACAAGTCCTTTATGATGAAAACCACTTATCAATAGGGTGTTTATTGGCTGCTCATCCAAACTGTCTATTCCATTGCTCTTTGTTTGTATAAAGTGCAAATCTATCAATGGCTTCTGCGAAACTGAGGAGACACTTTATTACAAATCCCAGTCATTCAACAGGTAAAGGTGCTGATTATTTTAAATAGTTATTGGAATCTCAAAACAGAGTAAAGCTTTTATTTAAAAAAAGTCTCAGTAAAAAGGCTCAGGAAGCATGGTTTTTAGTAGCAGAAATGGAACTTATTTCTCAGAAAAGGAAAAGTCATGCTGTTGGTGATAATCTGCTTAACGGTAGTTGTAAAATTACAAGTGAAATGCTAGGGAAAGACGCAGTATAAGAAATTGAGAAGATTCTACTCTTAGCTAGTATGTTATGTCAAGTCACAAAAGTCTAAGGAGATTTCATGTAATAAACTGATGAAAGATGGGTTTTATATTCAGTTTGAGTCAGCAGGTTTTAACAATAATTATCATGTTGTAGCATTTGTAAGATTCATAATGATAGTGAAATTAAGGAATTTTCTGCTGAAGAGAGTTGCCTGATATTAGCAAACTAAGATTTATTTAATTTTGTTCTATCTGGAAATGAAAGGCCTGTTTTGAAGAATCCATAGTTGCATCAGTACTGATGGTGGCCTATCAGTACTGGCTCCATGGAAGATTTGCCTCTATAGTAAAGAAAATTCCAACACAATCATAACACCCTGTTTTCTTCAGAGAGTGCTCATTTGTAAACTCTTAGAGATAAAAGAGTTGTAGATGATAGTACAAAATTCTTAACTTTATTAAATGGTTAGCTTTATTAGTTTTATTATCACTCAAGAGTGAGTTAGAAACTGGAGACCTACACTAAGTACACGTAAATGTCCTGGTGCTACAGGAATTCATTGTCTTAGTAGAGGCCGATCTCGGACGGTAAATTGTAGGAACACTTTCAAAAAAAGGCCAGATTTTGCAGAGTTCTTTGAAGATGAAAGATGGCTCTAGAAACCAACCTAATTAGCAAACACTTTTCATCATATGAACCAGTTGCCAAGTCTCTTCAAGGCCCCGGGGAAATGTTTTGACCTCAAGTAGCAAGGTTCTTTCACTTTAAAGAAAACTGACAATAGCCATAGGAACAGGTGTGAGACATTATCTTATTGTGGTTTTGGTTCATATTTCTCGGACTAGTGAGGTTTAGCATCTTTCCATATACCTATTGGCCGTTTGTATGTTTTTCTTAGTGAAATGTCTGCTTAAGTCTAGCTCTTTCTTTTTTTTTTTTTTTTTTTCGGTACGTGGGCCTCTCACTCGTGGCCTTTCCCGTTGCGGAGCACAGGCTACGGACGCGCAGGCTCAGCGGCTGTGGCTCACGGGCCCAGCCGCTCCGCAGCATGTGGGATCCTCTCGGACCGGGGCATGAACCCGTGTCCCCTGCATCGGCAGGCGGACTCTCAACCACTGCGCCACCAGGGAAGCCCTGTTTGTTTTTTTATACTGCAGGTTCTTATTAGTCATCAATTTTATACACATCAGTGATACATGTCAATCCTAATTGCCCAATTCAGCATACCACAATCCCCACCCCACTGTGTGGTTTTCCTCCCTTGGTGTCCATACGTTTGTTCTCTACATCTGTGTCTCAACTTCTGCCCTGCAAACCGGTTCATCTGTACCATTTTTCTAGGTTCCACATACATGCGTTAATATACGATATTTTTCTGACTTACTTCACTCTGTATGACAGTATCTAGATCCATCCATGTCTGAACAAATGACTCAATTTCGTTACTTTTTATGGCTGAGTAACATTCCATTGTATATATGTACCACAACTTCTTTATGCATTTTTCTGTCGATGGGCATTTAGGTTGCTTCCTTGACGTGACTATTGTAAATAGTGCTGCAATGAACATTGGGGAGCATGTGTCTTTTTGAATTATGGTTTTCTCTGGGTATATGCCCAGTAGTGGGATTTCTGGGTCATAAGGTAGTTCTATTTTTAGTTTTTTAAGGAACCTCCATATTGTTCTCCATAGTGGCTGTATCAATTTACATTCCCACCAACAGTGCAAGAGGGTTCTCTTTGCTCCACACCCTCTCCGGCATTTGTTGTTTGTAGATTTTCTGATGATGCCCATTCTAACTGGTGTGAGGTGATACCTCACTGAAGCTTTGATTTGCATTTCTCTAATCATTAGTGATGTTGAGCAGCTTTTCCTGTGCTTCTTGGCCATCTGTATGTCTTCTTTGGAGAAATGTCTATTTAGGTCTTCTGCCCATTTTTGGATTGGGTTGTTTGTTTCTTTAATATTGAGCTGCATGAGCTGTTTATATATTTTGGAGATTAATCCTTTGTCCGTTGATTCATTTGCAAATATTTTCTCCCATTCTGAGGGTTGTCTTTTTGTCTTGTTTACGGTTTCCTTTGCTGTGCAAAAGCTTTTAAGTTTCATTAGGTCCCATTTGTTTACTTTTTTTTATTTCCATTACTCTAGGAGGTGGATCAAAAAAGATCTTGCTGTGATTTATGTCAAAGAGTGTTCTTCCTATGTTTTCCTCTAAGAGTTTTATAGTGTCTGGTCTTACATTTAGGTCTCGAATCCATTTTGAGTTTATTTTTGTGTACGGTATTAGGGAGTGTTCTAATTTCTTTCTTTTACATGTAGCTGTCCAGTTTTCCCAGCACCACTTATTGAAGAGACTGTCTTTTCTCCATTGTATATCTTTGCCTCCTTTGTCATAGATTAGTTGACCATAGGTGTGTGGGTTCATCTCTGGGCTTTCTATCTTGTTCCATTGATCTGTATTTCTGTTTTTGTGCCAGTGCCATAATGTCTTGATTACTGTAGCTTTGTAGTATAGTCTGAAGTCAGGGAGTCTGATTTCTCCAGCTCCGTTTTTTTCCCTCAAGACTACTTTGGCTATTCGGGGTCTTTTGTGTCTCCATACAAATTTTAAGATGATTTGATCTAGTTCTGTAAAAAATGCCATTGGTAATTTGATAGGGATTGCATTCAATCTGTATACTGCTTTGGGTAGTATAGTCATTTTCACAATATTGATTCTTCCAGTCCAAGAACGTGGTATAGCTCTCCATCTGTTGGTATCATCTTTAATTTCTTTCATCAGTGTCTTGTATGTTTCTGCATGAAGGTCTTTTGTCTCCTTAGGTAGGTTTATTCCTAGGTATTTTATTCTTTTTGTTGCAGTGGTAAATGGGAGTGTTTCCATAATTTCTCTTTCAGATTTTTCATCATTAGTGTATAGGAATGTAAGAGATTTCTGTGCATTAATTTTGTATCCTGCAACTTTACCAAGTGCATTGATTAGCTCTAGTAGTTTTCTGGTGGCATTTTTAGGATTCTCTATGTATAGTATCCTGTCATCTGCAAGCAGTGCCAGTTTTACTTCTTCTTTTCCAATTTGTTTTCCTTTTCTTTCTTTTTCTTCTCTGATTGCCGTGGCTAGGACTTCCAAAACTATGTTGAATAATAGTGGTGAGAGTGGGCATCCTTGTCTTGTTCCTGATCTTAGACGAAATGCTTTCAGTTTTTCACCATTGAGAATGATGTTTGCTGTGGGTTTGTCGTATATGGCCTCTATTATGTTGAGGTAGGTTCTCTCTATGCCCACTTTCTGGAGAGTTTTTATCATAAATTGGTGTTGAATTTTGTCAAAAGCTTTTTCTGCCTGTGTTGAGATGATCATATGGTTTTTATTCTTCAATTCATTAATATGGTATATCACATTGACTGAATTGAGTATATTGAAGAATCCTTGCATCCCTGGAATAAATCCCACTTGATCATGGTGTATGATCCTTTTAATGTGCTCTTGGATTCTGTTTGCTAGTATTTTGTTGAGGATTTTTGCATCTATATTCATCAGTGATATTGGTCTGTAATTTTCTTTTTTTGTAGTGTCTTTGTCTGGTTTTGGTATCAGGGTGATGGTGGCCTCATAGAATGAATTGGGAGTGTTCCTTCCTCTGCAATTTTTTGGAAGAGTTTGAGAAGGATGGGCATTAGCTCTTCTCTAAATGTTTGATAGAATTCACCTGTGAAGCCATCTGGTCCTGGATTTTTGTTTGTTGGAAGACTTTTAATCACAGTTTCAAGTTCAGTACTTATGATTGGTCCGTTCATATTTTCTGTTTCTTCCTGGTTCTGTCTTGGAAGGTTATACCTTTCTAAGAATCTGTCCATTTCTTCTAGGTTGTCCATTTTATTGGTGTAGAGTTGCTTGTAGTAGTTTCTTAGGATGCGTTGTATTTCTGTGGTGTCTGTTGTAACTTCTCCTTTTTCATTTCTAATTTTATTGATTTGAGTCCTCTTCCTCTTTTTCTTGATGAGTCTGGATAATGGTTTATCAATTCTGTTTATCATCTCAAAGAACCAGCTTTTAGTTTTATTGATCTTTGCTATTTTCTTTGTTTCTATTTCATATATTTTTGCTCTGATCTTTATGATTTCTTTCCTTCTGCTAACTTTGGGTTTTGTTTGTTCTCCTTTCTCTAGTTCCTTTAGGTGTAAGGTTAGATTGTTTATTTGAGATTTTTCTTGTTTCTTGAGGTAAACTTGTATAGCTGTAAACTTCCCTCTTAGAGCTGCTTTGGCTGCATCCCATAGGTTTTGGATCATCGTGTTTTCATTGTCATTTGTCTCTACGTATTTTTTGATTTCCTCTTTGATTTCTTCAGTGATCTCTTGGTTATTTAGTAATGTATTGTTTAGCTTCCATGTGCTTGTGTTTTTTACTTTTTTCCCCCTGTAATTCATTTCTAATCTCATAGCTTTGTGGTCAGAAAAGATGATTGATATGATTTCAATTTTCTTAAATTTACTGAGTCTTGATTTGTGACCCAAGATGTGATGTATCTCGGAGAATGTTCTGTGCTTACTTGAGAAGAAAGTGTAATGTGCTGTTTTTGGATGAAATGTCCTATAAATATCAATTAAATGTATCTGGTCTATTGTATCATTGAAAGCTTCTGTTTCCTTATTTATTTTCATTTTGGATGATCTGTCCATTGGTGTGAGGTGTTAAAGTCCCCCACTATTATTTTGTTATTGTCGATTTCCTCTTTTATAGCTGTTAGCAGTTGGCTTATGTATTGAGGTGCTCCTATGTTGGGTGCATATATATTTATGATTGTTATATCTTCTTCTTGGATTGATCCCTTGATCATTATGTAGTGTCGTTCCTTGTCTCTTGTAACATTCTTCATTTTAAAGTCTATTTTATCTGATATAGCTACTCCAGCTTTCTTTTGATTTCCATTTGTATGGAATATCTTTTTCCATCCTCTCACTTTCAGTCTGTATGTGTCCCTACGTCTGAAGTAGGTCTCTTGTAGGCAGCATATATATGGGTCTTGTTTTTGTGTCCATTCAGCAAGCCTGTGTCTTTTGGTTGGAGCACTTAATCCATTCATGCTTAAGGTAATTATCGATATGTATGTTCCTATGACCATTTTCTTAATTGTTTTGGGTTTTAGCCTTCTGCCTTTTCATTTTGTCTGTCTTTCTGTGAATGTGGTTTTTGTTCCACAGGCTGCAGGATTGTAGTTTTTCCTGCTTCTGCTGTCTGCCCTCCCTGAGATTTTCTAAGCAGCTCAAATTATATTCCATTATAAGGTTTCTTACAAACTATATCTCAAACAACTCGTGCTATTACAAGTTATTTCATGTTAAAATATTAAAATTTTCAACATGAAACTTTTATTAAAATGAAAAAGATAACATTTCTTTTTTAAAATTATTTTAGAACTTCTGATATTTTATCAACTCAATAGGTTTATATTTTTAAATTTTATTTATTTTTTTGGCTGCGTTGGGTCTTCATTGCTGCGTGCAGGCTTTCTTTAGTTGCAGCGAGTGGGGGCTGGCCTTCATTGTGGTGCACAGGCTTCTCATTGCAGTGGCTTCTCTTGTTGTGGAGCACGGGCTCTAGGCATGCGGGCTTCAGTAGTTGTGGCTCACAGGCTCTAGAGTGCAGGCTCAGTAGTTGTGGCACACAGGCTTATTTGCTGTGCAGCATGTGGGATCTTCCCACACCAGGGCTCGAACCCATGTTTCCTTCATTGGCAGACAGATTCTTAACCACTGCGCCACCAGGGAAGCCCTGAAAAAGATAACATTTCTAAATACTCAGAAAAATTTCCTTCTGTATTATGTCTTCAACTGGAAATGTTTATTTCCATTTCCTACAGTATTGCTGTGTTAACTGTAAGTGGTGACTGGCATGTGTAACTGACAAACATTATTTTAATGGAGGGGAGAAGGTTTCACAAAATCATTATGAATCCATTTGGGAAAGTGGAATTGTTTAGAGAAATATAAATATCTTCACTCAGCTTTTGCCCATTTACTGAAAACTGTGAAACTAACATTGAAAAAGCAGTGTTCTTCTAAATACCTGTCCATTAAATGCTGTGTCATATAAAAACATGGTTTTATGGCTGTGAAGAAAGTATCACAAATACTTTCTTCCTATGCAGGGATCCCTTAAAGGAAATTCATAAAATTCCCTAGCATCTTAAAGATATTCTTTTAATGTGTCAAATATATACTATTAACTATTTCTTAATATCAAAATAGATATTAAATTTTAATTAAAGTATCTGGAGTTTTTGTACTTTATTATTCTGAAGAAAAGTAAAGGCTGATATTAAACAATGTACTTTATATCAGCTGATTTATGAAGCTAGTCAGCAAAGCAAACAAATCTCCCAGTACTGTCCACCATATTAACAGAAAGCCAAATATTGATTTCTACATAATAAAACTAATCACTTTAGCACTTTCATAATTTCTTCCAAAGATTTGTTTTTCCTTTATGTTCAGTTTTTCCTTTATGTTTACTTTTACCACTTCAGTTATCACCAACATTCATGTGGCTAAAATGTATGCCTGGAATCAAGAGCTCAATTCTATATTGCCAAATCTCTACCAAAACTTCCCTTTGGGAATTCCAGGACTGCTTTAATCTCAATATATATCTGAAATAATTTTCAGTCCCCATGTCAGCTTCCATTGTCAATGCCCCTGTTCCTGGCAGTGATATTACTTTCCTCTTAGTCTTCAATATTTTTAGGAAATATAGGTTGAGCACTCACTATATATTAAGACCTGCTATCAAACAGTGGGAATATAACAAGGATAAGGTCCTGAAATGATGATGTTTGTAACTAGTGAAAAGTTCACACCCTCACTGTTAAATGCATTAATCCATTACAGTTCAAAGTAGTAAAAGACAAAGAGGGCTAAGTGCCAGGTATTGTAGAACACATAGAACACCTAGCCTGGTGTTGAGATGTCAGAGAAAGCTTCCTGAAGAAAGCCTATCTAATTAGAACTATAGAATATTAGTAGAAGTAATTAGGTAAAGGAAGAAGTAGAGGTGTTGGAGCAGTATTTCAGCTTGTATAATCTTGTGCAAAGGTTTAGATGCAAAAAAACATTCAGTATGGTTGAACTGAATATGAAAGGGCATGTGATAGAAGGTGTGTTTGAAAAGGTTTATAAGGAACTGAGGTTTTACTTATTGACTGATTTTGAGCAGAGGACTGGCGTGATTATATTTTAGAAGTGTCCACAATGCAGTGTAAATAGCCTATCTAAGATTGTCAAGAAATGAGGCAATTAGTCCAGTGGATGGTGGTGGTCTAGAAGATCATGACAACCTCAGCAAGGTTAGGAACAGGGGGGAGAGAATTGGATGGATTTAACTGGTATTATGGAAATGCTGTCAATGAGATTTGATGATTACATGTGAGTTTCAGTGAGACTTGAGTAAAATTCACTCTTGTTTGGATAAGATGGTGCAACATTTACTGAGCTAGAGAATACAGGAGGACTTTCTTAGAAAACATTGAATTGTTGGACATATTGAGCATTTAATGGAGATGTTCATCAGAAACTGGATATGTGGGGTGATAGTCAAAAGTGGTAACAGCTAGAGATTACAGATTTGTAGTTATCAGAATATAGAGGTAATTGAGGGACCTCCCAGTGGAGGAAGTAACCAGGAAATATGAATAAAGTAAGAAGAAAAGTAGCCTAATGAATACATTGAGTTTAAGGCTCTTTCTTCTCATTCCCTAAGGGAGATTTATTAAATGTATCCAGAAAGGTAGGAGGAAAACCACGAGGTGTAGTAGCATCATGGAAACAGGGAAGTGGAGTACTTCAAAAATTTTTGAGGTAGTTCATTTATCCTCATTAAAATTTTTTTGTGTATAGTATATCATATAGCCCGCTTTTTCCAATATTTCTAATTTTTAACAGTTTAGCATATGTATTTCTCTGTATTTTGAATATTTAATTTTATAAACTTGTTTATGTTCCATTTCTGAATTTTATAGGAAATTATCTTTAGTATATTTTGGGAGGTCTCATTTTTGTAATGATCAGATGGAAGTAATAACTAATTTTTTAATAGGGATCTGATAAAAAATATTAAAAGCAGCAAGGGAAAAACAAAAAACATATAAAGGAATTCCCCATAAGGTTATCAGGGGATTTTTCAGCAGAAACTGTGTGGGCCTGAAGGGAGTGGCAGAATATACTTAAAATGATGAACGAGAAAAACCTACAACCAAGATTACTCAGCAAGGATCTCATTCAGAGTCGATGGAGAAATCAAAAGCTTTTCAGACAAGCAAAAGCTAAGAATATTCAGCACTACCAAACCAGCTTTATGACAAATGCTAAAGGAACTTCTCTAGGCGGGAAACACAAGAGAAGAAAAAGACCTGCAAAAACAAACCCAAATCAATTAAGAAAATGGTAATAGGAACATACATATCAATAATTATCTTGAATGTAAATGGATTCAATGCCCCAACCAAAAGACACAGACTGGCTGAATGGATACAAAAGCAACACCCGTATATATGCTGTGTACAAGAGACCCACTTCAGACCTAAGGACACATACGGACTGAAAGTGAAGGGATGGAAAAAGATATTCCATGCAAATGGAAATCAAAAGAAAGCTGCTGTAACAATACTCATATCTGATAAAATAGACTTTAAAATAAAGACTATGATAACAGACAGTCACTACAAAATGATCAAAGGATCAATCCAAGAAGATATAACAATTATAAATGTTTATGCACCCAACATAGGAGCATCTCAATACATAAGGCAAATGCTAGCAACCATGAAAGAAGAAATTGACAGTAAGACAATAATAGTAGGGGACTTTAACATGCCACTTATACCAATGGACAGATCATCCAAACAGAAAATAAATAAGGAAACACAAGCTTTAAATGACACAATAGACCAGATAGATTTCATTGATATTTATAGAACATTCCTCTCAAAAGTGGCAGAATACACTTCTCAAGTGTACATGGAACATTCTCCAGGATAGATCACATCTTGGGTCACAAATCAAGCCTCAGAAAATTTAAGAAAATTGAAATCATATGAAGCCTCTTTTCTGACCACAATGCTATGAGATTGGAAATCAGTTACAGGAAAAAAAACTGTAAAAAACACAAATACATGGAGGCTAAACAGTGACCTACTAAATAACCAGGAGATCTCTGAAGAAAACAAAGAAGAAAAAAAATACATAGAAACAAATGACAATGAAAATGTGAAGACCCAAAACCTATGGGACACAGCAAAAGCAGTTCTAAGAGGCAAGTTTATAACAATTCAATCTCGCCTCAAGAGACAAAAAAATCTCAAACAATCTAACCCTACACTTAAAAAAACTTGAGATAGAAGAACAAAGAAAACCCAAAGTCATAAAATCAGAGCAGAAATAAATGGAATAGAAATGAAGAAAACAATAGCAAACATCAGTAAAACTAAAAGCTGGTTCTTTGAGAAGATAAACAAAATTGATAAACCCTTAGACTCATCGAGAAAAAAAGGGAGAAGATGCAAATCAATAAAATTAGAAATGAAAAAGGAGAAATCACAACTGACACCACAGAAATACAAAGGATTATAAGAGACTACTACAAAAAACTATATGCCAATAAAATGGACAGCCACCAAGAAATGGACAAATTCTTTGAAAGGTACAGTTTTCCAAGGCTGAACTGGGAAGAATTAGAAAATATAAACAGACTTATCACAAGTAATGAAACTGAAACCATAATTTAAAATTTTCCAAGAAACAGAAGTCCAGGACCAGAATGCTTTACAGGCAAATTCTCTCAAACATTTAGAGAAGAGCTAACACTGATCATTCTCAAACTCTTCCAAAAAGTTGCAGAGGGAGAAACACCCCCAAATTCATTCTATGAAGCCACCATCATCCTGATACCAAAACCAGAGAAAGATATCACAAAAATGAAAATTATAGACCAATATCACTGATGAACATAGATGCAAAAATCCTGAAAAAATACTAGCAAACAGAATCCAACAACACACTATAAAGGATCATGCACCATTATCAAGTGGGATTTACACCAGGGATGCAAGGATTCTTCTATATATATACAAATCAATCAATGGGATACACCACATTGACAAATTAAGGAATAAAAATCATATGATCGTCTCAATAGATGCAGAAAAAGCTTTTGACAAAATTCAACACCCATTTATGATAAAAACTCTACAGAAAATGGGCATAGAGGCCACCTATGTCAACATAATAGAGGCCATATATGACAAACGCACAGCAAGCATCATACTCAATGGTGAAAAACTGAAAGCATTTCCACCAAGATCAGGAACAAGAGAAGGATGTCCTCTCTCACCACTCTTATTCAGCATAGCTTTGGAAGTCCTAGCCACGGCAATCAGAGAAGAAAAAAAAATAAAAGGAGTACAAATTGGAAAAAAAGTAAAACTGTCACTGTTTCCAGATGACATGATACTATACATAGAAAATCCTAAAGATGCCACCAGAAAACTACTAGAACTACTCAATGAACTTGGTAACGTTGCAGGATACAAAATTAATGCACAGAAATCTCTGGCATTCCTATACATCAATAATGAAAAATCAGAAAGAGAATTTAAGGAAACACTCCCATTCACCATTGCAACAAAAAGAATAAAATACCTAGGAATAAACCTACCTAAGGAGACAAAAGACCTTTCTGCAGAAAACTATAAGACACTGATGAAAGAAATTAAAGGTGATACAAATAAATGGAGAGATATGCCATGTTCTTGGATTGGAAGGATCAACACTGTGAAAATGATTATAATACCCAAAGCAATCTACAGATTCAGTGCAATCCCTATCAAACTACGAATGTCATTTTTCACAGAACTAGAACAAAAAATTTCACAATTAGTATGGAAACACAAAAGACCCTGAATAGCCAAAGCCATCTTGAGAAAGAAAAACGGAGCTGGAGGAATCAGGCTCCTGGACTTCAGACTATACCACAAAGCTACAGTAATCAAGACAGTATGGTACTGGCACAAAGATAGAAATATAGATCAATGGTACATGATAGAATGCCCAGAGATAAACCCATGCACATATGGTCACCTAATTTATGACAAGGGAGGCAAGAACATACAATGGAGAAAGGACAGCCTTTTTAGTAAGTGGTGCTGGCAAAACTGGACAGCTACATGTAAAAGAATGAAATTAGAACACTCCCTAACACCATACACAAAAATAAACTCCAAATGGATTAAAAACCTAAATGTAAGACCAAACACTATAAAACTCATAGAGGAAAACATAGGAAAAATACTCTTTAACATAAACCACAGCAAGATCTTTTTTGACCCCCCTCCTAGAGTAATGGAAATACAAACAAAAACAAATGGGACCTAATGAAACTTCAAAGCTTTTGCACAGCAAAGGAAACCATAAACAAGACAAAAAGACAACCCTCAGAATGGGACAAAATATTTGCAAATGAAACAACAGACAAAGTTTTAATCTCTAAAATATACAAACAGCTCATGGAGCTCAATATCAAATATACTATCCAATTAAAAAATGGGCAGAAGACCTAAATAGACATTTCAACAAGGAAGACGTACAGATGGCCAAGAGTCACATGAAAAGAGCTCAACATCACTAATTATTAGAGAAATGCCAATCAAAACTACAACTCAGGTATCACCTCATGCTGGTCAGAATGGCCATCATCAAAAAATCGAGAAACTATAAATGCTGGAGAGGGTGTGGAGAAAAGGGAACCCTCTTGCACTGTTGGTGGGAATGTAAACCGATACAGACACTATGGAAAACAGTATGGAGGTTCCTTACAAAACTAAAAATAGAACTACTATATGACCCAGCAATCCCACTATTGGGCATCTATCCCGAGAAAACCATAATTCAAAAAGAGACATGTGCCACAATGTTCATTGCAGCACTATTTACAGTAGCCAAGACATGGAAGCAACCTGAATGTCCATTGACAGATGAATGGATAGAGAAGTTGTGACGCATATATACAATGGAATATTACTCAGCCATAAAAGGAAACGAAATTGAGTTCTTGTGAGGTGGATGGACCTAGAGTCTGTCATACAGAGTGAAGTAAGCCAGGAAAAGAAAATTACAGTTTTCTAACACATATAGGTGGAATCTAAAAACAACAAAAAAAGTTCTGATGAACCTAGTTGCTGGGCAGGAATAAAGATATAGACATAGAGAATGGAATTGAGGACACAGGATGGAAGAGGGAAGCTGGGCGAAGTGAGAGTGGCATCGACATATATATACTCCCGAATGTAAAATAGCTAGTGGGAAGCAGCAGCATAGCACAGGGAGATCAGCTGGGTGCTTTGTGACTGCCTAGAGGGGTGGGATAGGGAGAATGGGAGGGAAGCTCAAGAGGGAGGGGATTTGGAGGCATATGTATGCATATGGTTGATTCACTTTCGTGTACCACATGGTATTGTGAAGCAATTATACTCTAATAAAGATCTATTTAAAAAAAAAAGGTTCTGATATATGAATCCCTAAATGAAAAATGAACCATTGTTTATCATTTATCTCTTTTTAAATTTTATTTTAGCTGTTTTAAAAAAAACTATTGAAGTATAGCTGATTTATAGTGTTAATTTCTGCTCTACAGCAAAGTGATTCAGTTATATATATATATTTACATTATTTTTCATATTCTTTTCCATTATGGTTTATCACAGGATATTGAATATAGTTCCCTGAATGTACCATTGTTAAAGTCTGTAGATTGCATCATATACCAATAATTCATTTTTACCAATAGTCATAAAAGTGATTATTTCTGTCTAAATTCTGTAATTCTAAAGGATCATACTGGGAACTGAAAGCAATTGAGAACTTATGCATGCAGCTCCAACTAGCAGGTTTATTTTAAATTAGTACTGTGTGTGTGTGGGTGTGCATGCATGTGCTAACATTGTATCATTTGAGAAGTGCTTTCTAGAAGGTAAAGCATTTTAACACCAATCTATTCCTGAAAATCAGATGTTTGGGGTGACAGTGCTAAATAGGAACTTATTCCTGGTTCCATTTTTTTTTAATGGGAAAACCATATATATATATATATGTGTGTGTGTGTGTGTGTGTAACACACGCATATATATGTACAGGTGTGAAATACTTAGAGCATCATTTTATGCTCATTAGATAATTTAAAAGTTGCTTTCTGTGCATTAACATGTAAAGTTAATAGAGTCACAAATACTGTATCTACAACATGGTAAGTAATGCCTGATTTTAAGTAAATTTATCTTTAAAAGCAGACAAATGTATATAATAAAACAACTGGAAAATGTCCCATAATGTTTTCAACCAAGTAAAGCTGAAAATTGAAATGAACAAAATTAAGAAATAAGTTGGATTGTTGAAAATGTCATTTTTTGTGATAGAAGGCCATGAAGATGAACAATACAGGTGAAGAGGGTCAACTGTATGGTGGTGGATGGTAACTAGACTTATGATGGTGGTCACTCTGTAGTGTTTACAGATATTGAGCTATAATTCTATATACCTGAAACTTATAATAGTAATAAAAGATTTCACACAAACACTACCACACAGACTTCCATTTACATTTCATTGGTCAGGTCTAGGTTATGTGGCTACCCATTGCTGTAAAAGAAAAAACAACAAAAAAGTGATGATATGGTTGGGCTGGGATGAAAAGCAACAACATCAAACAAGTACCAAAGCAGGAAACAGTTTTTTAAAACACTTTTGGAGGTGATGCTATAGATTTCCCTGCCCTTGATGGCTTTTTCATACTTTCAGTGGAGGTGGTCAGTGAATAAGAATGAAAAAACTGCAAAATGGATTTTCCCTTTTTCTGTGGTTATGTTTCATAAACAAGAAACTTTCAAAAAGAGTAGCTCTTCATCATATCACTGTCACTTTCAAGGATGTCTATTCTAGCATCTTTGTGACCTCTTAGGCATTGATGCCTCCTTCAGCTCTAGCGATATCTCAGACATACCTGCCCAATATTAACATTTGGCATCCTTAAAACATCTATACATAATTCTGATAATGTCCTCTTAATCGCATCTGGGTTGTAATCCAACACTTTCCCTGCATATCATCTTGTTTGAGTTTTGGAGACAAGAATTATAAACTACTCTTGTGTAAACATCAGCTAATCAACATTGTATTGAGAAAAATGTACATTCTATGAAATTTAGATGTTAAAATAGACATTCATCAGGAAAACATTGCTCAGAGAGATGATGATATGTGAGGTATGATTCCTGCGCTAATTTGTTGTAGTGTTGGTTAGCAATAGTCATACGTTTTGGGGGAATAAATTCATAACTACTCCAATTAAAATACAACTGTTCAGAGATGTGTTTCCAGATACTAGACTGAGCACAACTGTTAGGATCTTTGAGGTTATCAAACACTGTGTTTTTTCCTCAGTGGCATCTAAAAACATGATAAATCCAAAATAAAAGAGTAAGGAAAATGTAAAGCAGAAACATCAACTTTATTGCTACTAGAAGTTGGAGTATGTAGCTTAATGTAACCACCAAATGGGCCTGGGAAATGAAGCCTAGAATTAGACAGATGTACCTATTCAATTATGGCAAAACAGGACCAGAAGAAGGCTCTTACTGTTAAGTCAAAATCTTGCTGTAGAAACAGAGAAGGTCTCTATCCTACAGGCAAAAAGCAGCTCCTGAGAGAAAACAAGAGCTCAGCAAGCCCATTATATCCTTATCACATTTACAATTAGAAAAGTCACTGCATCTCCCTTTGGGCAGAGTGAGTAAAGGGCATGGAGAGAGGTTGGGAATATTACACTTTCTGATCAATTTCCACGTGGAAGCAAACAGCCATTTTCTCTTAAAATTTTCCAAAACCTTAGCCTCTGTTAAACTTTGAAAGAAGACTGCATTTTTTCTTATAGCACCCTCCTCTTGGAGAAGAGCTAATACCCCACCTATGCATACTATCCAGAGATGGTAGGTCCACAGTGCCAAAATTATCTTGTCTGTCATGTGTGGATATAGCCCTCAGAGAGATAAGCCAAATCTGAGTCTCCAGTTGTCACCTTCATGTGGTCACTCCCCTGATCCTAGCCGCTGCATCTGAGTATCTTTCTGGGAACAGAAGACTCTTAAAATGGTCAGAACGGGACAATAATGATACTGAATTCATGATCGCTATGCAACTAACACTGAAAATTCATTCTTTTATTTACCTAAAACTTTATCCAGTTGGATCAGAAGTTCTTTATACTTCAATAAATATAGTATAAAGATGTTTCAAGAAAAATGTTCATAGTTAAGTAACAAAATGTTAGCAACATAGGAATATAAATTTGAATATGGCTACCTCATTAATTTTATGGGAAAATTAATATTCAAATATTCCCTTTGCAAGTTAAAGTACAGTGGACAAATGCTTGAAATCCAAAATTCTTCCCTCCTTTGCGAATCAAAAGTCCAAAGTCTTCTCTCCTGTCTTTCTGCAAGTCTCAGAGATGTTCTCAATGCATAGAGAGCTGGGCTGCATCAGCAGTCTCGGTGGGATCTGTGTCTGTCTGGAGTAGGTTGTTACCTAGTAGCTTCCATATTCTCAAAACCAACTTTGACATGCTTGACCTTTTTTTAATTGAAGTATAGTTGACTTACAAAGTTGTGTTAATTTCTGCCATACGGCAAAGTGATTCATATATATACATTTATACATTTTGTATACACTAGTTTACATCTGCTAACCCCAAACACCTACTCCATCCCTCCCCCAACCCCTCCCCCCTGGCAACCACAGGTCTGTTCTCTATGTCTTTGAGTCTGTTTCTGTTTTGTAGATAAGTTCATTGGTGTCAGATTTTAGATTCCACATATAAGTATATCATATGGTGTTTGTCTTTCTCTTTCTGACTTATTGATACTTAGTATGATAATCTCTAGGTCCAGCCATGTTGCTGCAAATGGCATTATTTCATTTTTTTTTATGGCTGAATAGTATTCTATTGTAGGTATGTACCACAGCTTCTTTATCCATTCATCTGTTGATGGATATTTAGGTTGTTTCCATGTCTTAGCTGTTGTGAATAGTGCTGCTATGCACATAGGGGTGCATGTATCTTTTTGAATTATAGTTTTGTCTGGATATATGCCCAGGAGTGGTATAACAGGATCATATGGAAACTCTATTTTTAGTTTTTTGAGGGACCTTAGTACTGTTTTCCACAGTGGCTGCACCAACTCACATTTCCACCAATGGTGTAGGAAGATTCCCTTTCTCCACACCCTCTCCAGCATTTGTTATTTGTAGACTTAAATGATGGCCATTCTGTCCAGTGTGAGGTGATACCTCATTGTACTTTTGATTTGCATTTCTCTAATAATTAGTGATGAGCATCCTTTCATGTGTTTGTTGGCCATCTGTATGTCTTCTTTGGAGAAATGTCTGTTTAGATCTTCTGCCCATTTTTTCTGGTTTTTTTGTCGAGTTGTGTGAGCTGTTTGTATATTTCGGAAACTAATCCCTTGTTGGTCTTATTGTTTGAAAATGTTTTCTCCCATTCTGTAGGTCATCTTTTCATTTTGTTTATGGTTTCCTTTGCTGTGCAAAAGCTTGAAGGTTTGATTAGCTCCCATCTGTTTATTTTTGTTTTTATTTCTATTGCCTTGGGAGAGGAACCTAAGAAAACATTGGTATGATTTATGACATGCTTGACTTTTTGAGGAGACCAAAGATTTAATAAGACGTAGATTATCACAGCACTTGCCTCAGTCATACTAAGTTAAAAACAACAAGCAAATTTCCATCTTCCTGAGCAGTTACCTCAGGCCAATTTATGCTTCCAGAACCCAGTATCTTTTGCCAAGGAGCGTAGCAGGGACTCGGTAATACTGAGGATATCATCTCAGTGTTGTTTTAGCCAGGATAGCAATTGCTGCCAATTGTCCTTACCTGAACATTGAAGATGAACTGGAACCCTACTGGGACAAGTTAATTTCAGCACTGTGGATCTACCATATTTGGATTATGGCCACTGCCCACCTGTGAATATTACCTTCTCTCTGAGAAAAGGGTGTTTGGAAAAAATGCGGTCTTCTTGCAAAGTTTTAAATGTACGATACTGGAAACCCCCAAAACAGGTCTTATTTGAGGTTCCTTTGTTTCTCATTTAGTGTGTTAAAAAAAAACTCTCCTAATTTAAGTTATTGCTTAAAAACTTTTTTTCTGGCACCCCAGTACTGAACTGAGTGTGGGTTGTATCTAAGACTAAAGCTTTGGCCACCTCTTACAAGTAGACACTTAGATACTTAGACAAGTATCTAAGACTAAAGCTTTGGCCACCTCTTACAAGTAAACAGCCTGTGTACACTGGCTGTTTCTATTACCTCTTTCCAAGGAATCACTTAAGTCTGATAATCACTTAAGCCTGCATCCATGGGAAGTCTACTTTCTCATATATACTAAGACTATTTAGAGACAAAGTGAGACCATGTGGTGTAGTGATCTTTGAGCTTATGGACAAACAATAGGAATCCAAATTTAGCTCCTCCAAAGTTCATTCCTTGGCCTCAAAGACAGATAGATCAAGACAACATAAGAAGTAGCTTAGTTGGGGAAGTGTATTTATGTTTCCTATCTAACCATAACACTAATAATTTCCTGTAACCTGTTTTTTTTTCTTTATAATCTTTGCTTCAGCCATGCCTGCTTAGCACAACTAGGTCTGTGTTTAAGGCTGCAGCAGCCTACACCCCGGGGGCCACTGGCGCTTGCTGACAGCTCATGCCCTTGCCAAAGAGTCTTGGGAAAATATCCAACGTTATAACACACTGGATGCCATATAGAGTTGCCATGATACGAGTCCTGAGGAAGCCAAGAAAATGGTGATGGAGGCAAAAGGCACCTGGGCAAAGGACCATCAAATGGGAGGAAGGAAAAGCAAACATAGAAGCTTTGTCTACTTCACAATTATTCACATGAGTACTGTATAATTTGCAAATGCAACCAAGTAAATATTTCATGATAGTTTAAACTTACCTAAGCATTTTGGGTCCCCATTAAGGAGAGAGGCACGCAGTTGAGTTGACAATCACAGGGCGTTTAGTTAATGAAAAGCCATTGTTATTAGTGGACTTTATTATTTATTTGAAAATAGTAAGCTGAAAGTTACCTACAGATCAGCAAATAACACAGACAATTGAACGCACATAGATTCCTCTACCGTGTACGTTAGTTAGATTTTTCAGTTCAATGCTATGTAGGACATTATACAAAGAACTCCCATATTCCCTAGGTAGATATAATAGATTATGGAGGCTGTACATGCAAATAATCTTGGGGAAATGGGAAATCAAAAGCAAATTATATGCTTCATTCTACAGAATATAACATAAGTGTTCGAACAAGGTTAAAATAGACTATTTCAATGAACTATTTGTACTGTTTCCCCCTTTATAACTCAAATTCTACCATATACTTTATAAAGGTTTATTATAAAATGATGTTTAAACTAAAAGCAGAAGGCAGTATTATAGTTATTTAAAATAATATAACTTCATAGGACCCATAATAAGTTTAGTCAATATGATTTGACATTGTTGTTTGGCATAATTTGTCCCCATACAAAAGAAAACAAAATCTCCAAACTCCAAAGAGCAGATTTTCTCCATGTTTTATATTTTAAAAATTTTGGTGTTTGTGGTAGTATTATAGAAGGATAAACAACATACTTTTGAAGACAGAATTCTTTATTTTTATGTGTGACTCCAAGATGTGCTCCTTATATTAATGTCATGTATTATTAAACAAACATGGAAAACTTCAAATAAGGGCAGTAATAATAGCACCAAAAGGGAAAGGCACATTCTGTGGCATTGGATAGCTCTGCCCCAATGGATGCCCAAAGAGACAGAGGAAACGAAAAAATTAAACATATTAGAATATTGGCACTGTCATTTAACACATACAATTGTTCTTGGAATATAAAATATTATAAAATTAATAGGAAATGGCATTTAAAAAAAAATGAAAATTTCAGCCCCTGTCTAATACCATTTTGATGATTTTGAGAGAGTTTCTACAGGCCAAAAAATTAAAATAAATTGATTAAGTAATTTCCTGCTGGATAGAGAATCTAAAATGCTAATAAGTTTACATTTAGAGATTTAGTTCTCAAATACAGATTTGATTTATTTCTTGGCTTTTAAACATTATTGTAACAGAGCTCCAGAAAATATACAGAAGAAGAAGATAGAATGATTGCTCATAAACCAGGCATCATGGGTCAGGAGGGTAATCCTACATAACTCTCAAGGGCTGCATTGGTTCAATCAAACTTGATTTAGGATAAGAAGAAACATAATTTTTTATTAATAAAATTTAATTTTTAAAACAGTTATAGATTTTCAGAAAGTACAGTTCAGAGGGTTTCTTTCCCATATACTCCCTCTCCCCCCAGTTTCTCATATTAACATGTTGATGAATGTGGTACATTTATTACAATTAATAAACTAATATTGATACATTATTAACTAAATTATATTTCTTATATTAGGGTTCACTCTGTAGTTCTATGTTTTTGTGTGTGTGTGGGTGTGTGTGGTACACGGGGCTCTCACTGTCGTGGCCTCTCCCGTTGCGGAGCATAGGCTCCGGACACGCAGGCTCAGCGGCCATGGCTCACGGGCCCAGCTGCTCTGCGGCATGTGGGATCTTCCCGGACCGAGGCACGAACCCGTGTACCCTGCATCAGCAGGAGGACTCTCAACCACTGCGCCACCAGGGAAGCTGTATGGTTTTTCACAAATGTATAATGTGTACTCACCATTACGGTGTTATACAGTGTAGTTTCATTGACTTAAATCCTCTGTGCTCTACCTGTTCATTCTCCTATCCTGAACCTCTGGTAATCACTGATTTTTTAAAAATTTTTTTTATACTGTCAACATAGTTTTACCTTTTCTGCAGTGTCATATATTTGGAATCATAGTGTGTAGCCCTTTCAGGTTTTTTTTCTTAGCAGTATCTTTTTTTTTCCTCCATGTCTTTTCATGACTTGATAGCTCATATCTTTTTATTGTGGAATAATATACCATTTTACAGACGTACCACAGTTTACCCATTCACTTTTTTTTTTTTTTTTTTTAACCCATTCACTTTTAA
Source organism: Platanista minor (assembly GCA_004363435.1). NCBI lineage: Eukaryota > Metazoa > Chordata > Mammalia > Artiodactyla > Platanistidae > Platanista > Platanista minor. The sequence goes on from RJWK010003947.1 coordinate 21,761, forward strand.
AGGATATCTTGGTTGCTTCCAGTTTTGGGCAATTATGAACAAAGCTTCTATAACTCATATGCAGATTTTTGTGTGGATGTAAGTCTTCAGCTTGTTTGGGTAAGTATGTAGGAGCTAGATTGCTGGATCTTATGATAAAATTCTTGTAAGAAACTGACAAACTGTCTTGCAAAGTGGCTGTACAATTTTGCATTCCCACCAGCAATGAACGACATTTCCTCTTGCTAGCATTTGGTACTGCCAGCTTTTGGGATTTTAGCCATTAGAGATTTTGGCTTAGTATTGATTGAGGACATCTGAAAGAAATCTTTTCAATATTCATAGTCATAATACCAATCAAGACAATAAAATTCATATAACAAAAAATTGTAGATATAATAGTATCTAAAGAATTACACTGAGAAAATGTATAAAATTAGGATATAAATTACTTCAATAGTCTATTAAATTGAACTTCCATGTAAGCTGTTTATCTTAAGGTAATACCCTTACCACAGAATATTTCTACCTGCTCTTCTTGTTTCTTTCATGAGGAATGTACTTTTATCAGTGGGGGTCAGACACTTTTTATCCTATTAGAAATATTCTCTGAAGTTAGTTGTAAGATGATCATAAGATAACTAGTTTTCCTCTTTATATCCCCCATCTCATTTCTCACATACCTTAGGCATTTGATGTATTTAGCAAAATCTTAACATTTCTTAGAATAGAAAAAGGATTGAATCAAATCAATATTTTTAGTCTAACCACTTAGAGGCTGCAGTCCATTGAATTGTAACCTAAAAATATATGTTCAAATTCTAACTCCTATTATCTGTAAATATGATTGTATTTGAAAAGTGTCTTTGTAGATTTAATTAAGGACCTTGAGGTGGGCCCTAAATCCAATGACTAGTGTTCTTATAAGAATAGGAGAGGACACATGCACACACACAGATGGGGAGAAGGCCATGCGAAGATAGATTCAGGGCTTGGAGTGATGCAGCTACAAGCCAAAGAATGCCAGGGGTGGCTGGGAGCCATCAGAAGCTATGAAGAAGCAACCAAGACTTCTTCCTAGAGCCTTCAGAGGGAGCATGGCCCTACCATAATTTTGATTTCAGGATTCTAGTCTCCAGTACTGTAAGAGGATAAATTTCTATTGCTTTAAGTCATGTAATATGTGGTAGTTTAAGGCAGCCTTAGCAAACAAATGCAGAGTATTTTTAATACCTGAGTAATATCTGGTTAATATCTCATTCTGTTGACACAATGATATAAAGAACCAGGCTATCAGTTTAATGAAGCCGAATTTAGACCTTAACTATAGATAAGGTCACTGATCTTTTTGTGTTGGCAATCATTCTTTATTTCACTACTGTAAGCATGTTAATGCTTATAAACTGAAATGCTTGGATTTAATAAATAGGGAATTGCTAAAATGTTCACATTTTTATTTCAATAAATTCTTATGGTACAAAATCATTTACTTGATTTGGGAAAGGTAATCAAAATTTAGCCTTATTGTATTTGATCCCAGTTGCCAAAGGGTAATTTGCTCATTAATTTGTTGCTAATTTAATAACAGAGAAGTCTTCTAATTTGAAGGCCAGAGATAAGCTGACTTAGTGAACTTCTTTGGCTAAGGATATGAACAATCAAGCACTTCATAGACACTTATTTTGAGAAGTATTTTCTTTCCTTGACGTATTAAACTAGGACAGGAACCGTTTCTAATTCAATAGTGAACAACTAATATAATAAATTGTTTGACTTAATCCATTTCCTAAAAGCTCCATCCTTTAAATGCAGAAAATCATTTGGAATTTAGAGATTGTGCCCATTCCCAAGTTTTTCATTTAAGGGTCTTTTTATAACCACTTTTTTAAATTGTCTGTTGCTTCTTTCTTTTTTTATAATTTCTTTGAAGTATAGTTGATTTACAATATCATGTAAGTATCAGGTGTATAGCACAGCAATTCTGTTATACATTTAGGTATGTATATATTTTATATATGTGTGTGTGTATATATATATATATATATAAATACATATTCTTTCCCTTATAGGTTATTAAATAATATTGAGTATAATTCCCTGTGCTATACAATAGGTCCTTGTTGGTTATCTATTTTATACACAGTAGTATGTATAAGTTAATTCCAGCCTCTTAATTTATCCCTTCCCCCACCCCCCTTTCCCCTTTGTTAACCATACGTTTGTTTTCTATGTCTGTGAGTCTCTTTCTGTTTTTGGAAATAACTTCATTTGTCTTTTCTTTTTTTCTTTTAGATTCCTCATATAAGCGATATCATATGATATTTGTCTTTCTCTGGCTTACTTAGTATGATAATCTCTAGGTCCATTTATGTTGCTGCAAATGGCATTATTTCATTCTTTTTTATGGCTGAGTAATATTCCATTGTGTATATGCACCACATCTTTATCCATTCATCTGTCGATGGACATTTAGGTTGCTTCTATGTCTTGGCCATTGTAAATAGTGCTGCAGTGAACATTAGGGTGCATGTATCTTTACGAATTATGGTTTTCTCTGGATATATGCCCATGAGTGGGATTGTAGGATCATGTGGTAGCTCTATTTTTAGTTTTTTAAGGAAGCTTCATACTGTTCTGCATAGTGGCTGCACCAATTTACATTCCCACCAACAGTGTAGGAGGGTTCTCTTTTCTCCACACCCTCTCCAGCATTTATTATTTGTAGAATTTTTGATGATGTCCATTCTGACTGATGTGAAGTGATATCTCATTGTAATTTTTGTTTGCATTTCTCTAATAATTAGCAATGTTGAGCATCTTTTCATATACCTTTTGGCCATGTGTATGTCTTCTTTGGAGAAATGCCTATTCAGGTCTTCTAACAATTTTTTTTTTTTTTTTTTTTTTTTTTTTCCGGTACGTGGGCCTCTCACTGTTGTGGCCTCTCCCGTTGCAGAGCACAGGCTCCGGATGCGCAGGCTCAGCAGCCATGGCTCACGGGCCCAGCTGCTCCATGGCATGTGGGATCTTCCCGGACCGGGGCACGAACCCGTGTCCCCTGCATCGGCAGGCGGACTCTCAACCACTGTGCCACCAGGGAAGCCCTTCTGCCAATTTTTTGATTGGGTTGTTTTTTGATATTGAACTATATGAGCTGTTTGTGTATTTTGTGAATTAATCCCTTGTCAGTCACATTGCATCCAAATACCTTCTCCCACCATTGCATCCAAATACCTTCTCCCACCTCCTTTCACATATATGAGAGAGAGGCAAAAGCACATTTTGATGCAGTTTATATTTTATAAACAATTTTGATTAAAGTTTGTAAACCTTTTTAATTGTTAAAAATTACTTTATATTCTAATAATTTCTGAGAAAGTAGGTTAGATTATAAAACAGTTTTGTTTTAAGTTAAAATGATTCACTGATAATGTAGATGAAAAATGGAAAGCATACAGAATTAGTCCTTAATTGAATGTTCCATGTTTCTTAGTAATGTTATGTGAATCTTCTCACTTTTGACAAAATGGACTGATGCTAATAGAAAAGTCACTAGGTTTTCAACAGAATGAGACCAGATTTTCATCTTTGTCCATCTTGGTTCTTAAAAGTATAATATCCTGTACAATTTAACATAGGCAGTAAATACTCTGCATGTATCTACATCTGCTAATGCTAGCTTATCATTCAATGTCAGTGATTAACTTGAATAATTTAAAAGGAAAGTTCATCTTGAAAAACCATTGTTAGAGAATGTCAGCCAATATAAATCAAATATAACACTTTAGATGGTAAAGATTAATCCAATCATTAAACTCTGAGTTTTAAATTCAGTGGGTTTTGGATGTGCAGATCAAATGAGTTTTAAAACTATCAAAATTATTCAATCTTATTATTTGGTGATCTTTGGGTTCACAAGAATTTTGTTTTGCTTAAATCTGAGAGGATCTTCACTGAGTTATTTTTGTCATCATGAGGGAAAGAGTGGAGATAGAAGCAAAGTTTAAGAGCCATCTGAGTATCCATTAGCTTTTGACATATGAGGGAAATGTCAACTGAGATAGCTGATATATCTTTCTTTTCAAATTTTGAATGAAGTGCTGCAGTATTCTCAGTGATTGCCTAATAATTTATAAGTAAAAATTTATATATACATAAGAACAAGCATACAGTTTGCTTTAAAATTTCAAATACTTTTCCTTCTAAGTTGCTTTTTTTTTTTTTTTTTTTTTTTTGCGTTACGCGGGCCTCTCACTGTTGTGGCCTCTCCCGTTGCGGAGCACAGGCTCCGGACGCGGAAGCTCAGTGGCCATGGCTCACGGGCCCAGCCGCTCTGCGGCATGTGGGATCTTCCCAGACCAGGGCACGAACCTGTGTCCCCTGCATCGGCAGGTGGACTCTCAACCTCTGCACCACCAGGGAAGCCCCTAAGTTGCATTTAAATTGGCAGATCATTATGGATTTATAATTTCAAGTTTCATTTCTAGATAACATTGTACTTCTTGTTATAAGTGAAATTATAAAGAAATTTTCAATTATATTAATTTGCAGTCTTTAATCATGGCTTCTTAGAACTCTACCATTCCCAAGTGTTTCATTTAAGGGTCTTTTTAAATTACTTTCTCTCTCTAAGACAAATACCATATGATATCACTTATATGTGGAATCTAAAAAATATGGTACAAATGAACTTATTTACAAAACAGAGTTACAGATGTAGAAAACAAACTTATGGTTACCAGGGGGGAAAACGGGGGGGTGGGGAGGGGTCAGGGAGTAGGGATAAACTGGGAGATTGGGATTAACATATACACACTACTATATATAAAATAGATAGCTAATAAGGACTTACTGTATAGCACAGGGAACTCTTCTCAATACTCTGTAATGACCTATATGGGAAAAGATTCTAAAAAAAAAAGTGTATATATATGAATAACTGATTCACTTTGTTGTATAGCAGAATCTAACACAACATTGTAAATCAACTGTATGCCAATAAAAATTTAAAAAATTACTTTCTCTCATCTATCACATATTTTGGAAGGTTTTGATCACCAAATAATATTTAGAAAATAATACATAACTAATTTTATATTAATGAAAGTCATGTATTACTGTGCTCTGCTCAGCATGAGATATTCAGTTTAGCCAGTAAGTTGATATAATTCAGTTAAAGACAGTCTAGTATTTTAGGCAACCTGGGTAGTTTGATCCACAACAAAGGTATGACTGTGATTGATACTTATGAAATATTAATTTGTAGACACCATTCTTATCTTCATAGATTCCCTCATGGAAAAATACCGTCTTGAAGACAACTGATATAAATCTTAGAATTCTATGTGCATGCAATGTATGCCAAAATTGAATGGTGTTATTTAATATCCTATTTTCACTCAAAAGCCATTATAGGATTTGAGAAATGGACTCAGTAGAAATGTTTCAATTAAAAGTAACAAATTAATCAAAGTCTACTCTTACACATTTTTTTATTGAGGTATAGTTGATTCACAATGTTGTGTTAGTTTCAGGTGTACAGCAAACTGATTCAGTTATACATATATATGTATTCTTTTTCAAATTACACTATTATGCATTTTTTTCTTTAACATCTTTATTGGAGTATAATTGCTTCACAGTGTTGTGTTAGTTTCTGCTGTATAACAAATTGAATCTGCTATACGTATACATATATCCCCATATCCCCTCCCTCTTGCGTCTCCCTCGCACCCTCCCTATCCCACCCCTCTAGGTGGTCACAAAGCACTGAGCTGATCTCCCTGTGAGATGCAGTTTCTTCCTACTAGCTATCTATTTTACACTGAGTAGTGTATATATGTCAGTGCTACTCTCCCACTTCATACCAGCTTACCCTTCCCCCTCTTGGTGTCCTCAAGTCCATTCTCTACGTCTGCATCTTTATTCCTGTTCTGCCTCTAGGTTCACCAGAACCATTTTTTTTCTTTCTTTTTTTTTTTTTTTTTTTTTTTTTTTTTTTCTTTTATTTTTTTTTTTTTTTTTTTTTTTTTTTTTTTTTTTTTTTTTACATTCCAAATATATGTGTTAGCATACAGTATTTGTTTTTCTCTTTCTGACTTACTTCACTCTGTATGAAAGACTCTAGGTCCATCCACCTCACTACAAATAACTCAGTTTTGGTTCTTTTTATGGCTGAGTAACATTTCATTGTATATATGTGCCACATCTCCTTTATCCATTCATCTGTCAGTGGACACTTAGGTTGCTTCCATGTCCTCGCTATTGTAAACAGTGCTGCAGTGAACATTGTGGTACATGACTCTTTTTGAATTATGGTTTTCTCAGGGTATATGCCCAGTAGTGGGATTGCTGGGTCATATGGTAGTTATTTTAAGGAACCTCCATACTGTTCTCCATAGTGGCTGTATCAATTGACATTCCCACCAACAGTGCAACAGGGTTCCCTTTTCTCCACATCCTCTCCAGTATTTATTGTTTGGAGATTTTTTTATGATGGCCATTCTGTTTTGTTTTGTTTTTTGGTTTTTTTTGCGGTAAGCGGGCCTGTCACTGTTGTGGCCTCTCCCATTGCGGAGCACAGGCTCTGGACGCACAGGCTCAGCGGCCATGGCTCACGGGCCCAGCCGCTCCGCGGCACGTGGGATCCTCTCGGACCGGGGCACGAACCCGTGTCCCCTGCATCGGCTGGCGGACTCTCAACCACTGCGCCACCAGGGAAGCCCTATGATGGCCATTCTGACTGGTGTGAGGTGATACCTCATTGTAGTTTTGATTTGCATTTCTCTAATGATTAGTGATGTTGAGCATCCTTTCATGTGTTTGTTTGCAGTCTGTATATCTTTGGAGAAATGTCTATTTAGGTTTTTGGATTGGGTTGTTTGTTTTTTTGTTGTTGTTATTGAGCTGCATGAGCTGCTTGTATATATATATATATATATATTTTTTTTTTTTTTGCGGTACGCGGGCCTCTCACTGTCGTGGCCTCTCCCGTTGCGGGGCACAGGCTCCGGACGCACAGGCTCAGCGGCCATGGCTCACGGGCCCAGCCGCTCCGCGGCACATGGGATCTTCCCGGACCGGGGCACGAACCCGTGTCCCCTGCATCAGCAGGCGGACTCTCAACCACTGCGCCACCAGGGAAGCCCTGCTTGTATATTTTTGAGATTAATCCTTTGTCAGTTGCTTCGTTTGCAAATATTTTCTCCCATTCTGAGGGTTGTCTTTTCATCTTGTTTATGGTTTCCTTTGCTGTGCAAAAGCTTTGAAGTTTCATTAGGTCCCATTTGTTTATTTTTGTTTTTATTTCCATTTCTCTAGAAGGTGGGTCAAAAAGGATCTTGCTGTGATTTATGTCACAGAGTGTTCTGCCTATGTTTTCCTCTAAGAGTTTTATAGTGTCTGGCCTTACATTTAGGTCTTTAATCCATTTTGAGTGTATTTTGGTGCATGGTGTTAGGAAGTGTACTAACTGCCCAGAGTAATCTACAGCTTCACTCCCATTTACCACTGCAACAAAAAGAATAAAATACTTAGGAATAAACCTACCTAAGGAGACAAATGACCTGTATGTAGAGAAGTGTAAGACACTGATGAAGTAAGTTAAAGACAATACAAACAGATGGAGAGATGTACCATGTTCTTGGAATGGAAGAATCAACATTGTGAAAATGACTGTACTACCCAAAGCAATCTACAGATTCAATGCAATCCCTATCAAACTACCAATGGCATTTTTCACAGAGCTAGAACAAAAAATTTCACAATTTGTATGGAAACACAAAAGATCCCGAATAGCCACAGCAATCTTTTTTTTTTTTTTTTGGTACGTGGGCCTCTCACTGTTGTGGCCTCTCCTGTTGTGGAGCACAGGCTCCGGATGCACAGGCTTAGCGGCCATGGCTCAAGGGCCCAGCTGCTCCGCGACATGTGGGATCTTCCCGGACCGGGGCATGAACCCGTGTCCCTTGCATTGGCAGGTGGACTCTCGACCACTGTGCCACCAGGGAAGCCCCAAAGCAATCTTGAGAATAAGAAAACAGAGCTGGAGGAGTCAGGCTTCCTGGCTTCATACTATACTACAAAGCTACAGTAATCAAGACAGTATAGTACTGGCACAAAAACAGAAATATAGATCAATGGAACAGGATAGAAAGCCCACAGATAAACCCACACACATATGGTCAACTTATCTTTGATAAAGGAGGCAAGAATATACAATGAAGGAAAGACAGCCTCTTCAATAAGTGGTGCTGGGAAAACTGGACAGCTACATGTAAACAAATGAAATTATTATTCATTTTTAATACTCTTTAGAGTGGTAACTGGGAGAAGTCAGTGACTGAAAAAATAATCCTAAAAAGTATCAGCTCATTGAAAAAATTAAACTGCTTCTTTTTTGTGCTCTGATTAGAAATTTTTAAAACTTTAGGATAAAAATCTCAAGGCATCTCTGCAGTTTACCAATTAAGATTCTGTGTACTTTAAAAAATGTTATAGCTATTGAAATGGAAGAGAAACTCATAGAAACTGGAATCTTACCAGAAACTATTAAGACATCATATGGATTCTTGATTGTAAATCGTACCATGGTCCTATAAGATTGTGTTAAAATGAGTACTGTGGTTATCTGGGGAATAGGTAAATAAATTATGGTATTGGTACTCATACTTCCAGACATATTGCAACTGTGTTAAAGGTCAGATTCTGCCATTCCATGATGTTTATTTTTTAACATAAAACATAGGGTATTTTTTCCCATTGCAGTTTATTATTTCTGAGACACAGTACCTGAAAAAACACTCAGCATCCCTGAGTAAATTTCAAAACATGAACCACTAGAGTTTAGACTGCTTTATATAATAGCAGTGATAGCCTTTCCTTTTAACAAAGTATATAGAACTATTGAAATATTTTCCTTCCTCCCTTTCCTGATGGGTACAAACAAAGCAACTCTTAGAAATGATTTTTCTGTTGTCACAATGAGACTATAACCTCTAGAAAGAGAACAATCTGCTCACCCCTATTTATACCTTCACAAAACACCCCTGAGTTAAGATCTCCACTGAGAATAGCAAATTGCTTAATTCCAGTGAAACTTAAATTTTCTAGCAAGGGTCTAGTTTACTTAATAGGTGCCACTTGTTTTTTTGGTTGTTGTTGTTTTTTTAATACACTTCCAAAAGAATAATTTCTTCAGGCTACAGATGATAGGTCCAAAGAGTAGAGTCCGTTAGTAATGTATAATTCTGAACTTTCTAGAAGCTCAATAAGCCTGTGGGGGAGAAGAATAAAATAAAGAACAAGAAACAAGTTTGCTCTCTTCTCTGAGTACCCTCCCCCAGTTTTACTGTGATATAATTGACATATAATATTGTGTTAGTTTATATAATAATGATTTATGGATGTGGAGCAAAATGATTATCACAATAAATTAACATACATCACCTCATGTAGTTACAAATTGTCTTCTTGTGGTGAGAACTTCTAAGATCTAGTGTCTTGGCAACTTTCAAACACATAACACAGTATTGTTAACTATAGTCTGAAAGTTTCTTAATTGTCCCACATATCACAGGTAGAGATAATAGTAACACTTCAGTTTTTGGAACGGTAAGGGTACATGTCCCAGAATAGGTTTTCCAAATTACTGGAAGTTAAAAAATTTTACTAATGTTTATATGCAAACCTTTATAGTAGAACACTTTTAAAAATGTAATTCAGATTTTTCCTTTAAATGAACATATACTTTAAACATTAGGCAATGTTTTTCCTCTCTGAGGAATTCAGGGTCATTCTTCTGATCTTTACCTATTGTACTCTGACACTCCCAGGTGTCAATAAGCAACATCAGTTTCTCTTTTTCTTGCCCTTAGGATTCATGGCTTTTCTAGGAGATGCCTTTCACCTCACCTTCATCATGGACACTTCTGCATTTGCTGTAAACATTTGTATCCCTCTCTGCTCTTGGTAGTCTTCCATGATGTCTCTGGGTTTCACACAGAGTTTAGATGTTGATGAGTCCCAAATTTATATCTGTAGTTCCACACTTTTCTTGAGACTCTACAATTTTAAAAATCTGTGACTACACACAGATGTCTAAGAAACATCTCAAATCAACCAAATTCAGAATTTAGCTCCCGATTTTCTCTTCCCAAATCCCTACTTTCCAGTTGCCTTCATTTCAGTAAGTACCACTCCAGTCATTTAGTTATTCAGGTTAAACATCTTGACTCCTCTTTCTCACATCTACAGTAGATCCATCCAGTCCATCCAGTGGTACAGCCTTAGATGTACCTTAAAACCGTATCTAGAAATTGATCACTTCTCACCGCCTCAGTAGCTCTCACCTTGGTTCAAGCTACCCTCATTTCTTACCTGAGCAACTGCAAAGTCTCTTAATCCTGAGCTCCTGAACCTGATTTCTTTGCTTTTTCTCTTGACCCCTCGCAGTCTTAACACAGTAGTCAGAGTGGCAGACTAACCCTATCAAAGTTTAATGTTACTTCTCCAAAATGTTTCCATATCATTCAGAGTAAAAGTTAAAGTCCTTAAAATAGTCTTCAAAGCCTACACTCTTTGTTTAGCCCTTATTACCTCTCTGATCTGCCTCCTTCTGCTCGTCTATTGCATTCTGTTCCAGCTACACTGTTCTCTTGCTCTACCTCAAAGATTCCCATACCCCACCCCTATTCTTACTCCTTGAGTAAAAATAATAAGCATATGGCTTGCTGCCTGGCATCCTAAACACACACACACATACACACACACACACATACTCTCACACTCTCACACTCACTCTCCCTATTCTTGCTTGATTTTTTTCCATAGCACTTGTCTTCCACTAGCACATGATGTCTTTTAATTGTGTAGTTTATGTCCTGTATTACCCTACTCTAAGCTCTAGGAAGCAATGATTTTGGTCAGCTTTGTTCAGATCTGTACCCCAGTGCCTGGGACACTAAACAGCATGTAGGGCGATACCCAATAACTACTGAATCAATGAATTACTTAAGTTAGAGGAGAGTAAGTCAAATTAAAAGCAATCAGTGGCCAAACAATAGTCCAAAGGGAAGGTTATCATCAGAGTCTAAACAAGTCTGGCGAAATTTTGGTGGCATGGCACATGGTCTTGGTGCTTGGTGAGTTTGCCTATTACATTCTGGAAATTCAAGTCTGAGACCTGTATGTTTCAAGATGAATGAACACTGATAATACTCACTGCTTTTTTAGTAGCCAACCCTATTGGCCATCACCCTCTTTTGCATTTAATTTCCTTTTTTCTGTCTGTTCATCTGCTTCAGTTGATTTTGGCTCTGAGGCTCAGTAAATAATCATGACAGCAAAAGGCAACAATTTTGGAGTCTTTAGATCTGGTTGTGGAATATCTGCTCACTTTTTATTTAGCAATTCAGTGTTTTTTGGTCATTATCAATGAAAACTTGACTATGACATCTGTCTCATAGCTATAGGGAAATCTATAGTCGAATTCCCATTTCAGCTTTTGGATTTCCTGACAGTTATGGAAGAAAATTATCTATACTTTTGGAAGATTGCCAAAGTTTATTCCTTAAAGAACTTCTAGAAATGTGCTGTCCAGCATAACTGCTAACTGTATATCTCTTTTTATTTTATTTTATTTATTTATTTTTGTGTGTGTGGTACGCGGGCCTCTCACCGTTGTGGCCTCTCCCATTGCAGAGCACAGGCTCCAGACGCGCAGGCTCAGTGGCCATGGCTCAAGGGCCCAGCTGCTCCGCAGCATGTGGGATCTTCCCGGACCGGGGCACGAACCCGTGTTCCCTGCATCGGCAGGCGGACTCTCAACCACTGCGCCACCAGGGAAGCCCTATCTCTTTATATTTTAATTTAACTTTAAAGCAAAATAAAATTTAAAATTCAGTGGTAGCAGCCATATATCAAGTGTGTGATGGTCACATGTGGTTAATGGTTCCTGTATTGAATAGCATTCACCTAGAACATTTCAGTTGTCACCCAACACCTTATTGGTCACGCCTCTCTAGATTTATTGTTGCTGATTGAAATTTATCATAAGTTCATTCATTTGAAAATATTTATTCAATGATGAATATCTGACAGCCTTCCAATTAAGTGGGCCACTGGAATTTAAAGAACTTAGAATTCATGTATAAAAGTAAATAATAAATACTATGTGGTAAATGTTCCACTAGAGGCATATACAGAGTGCTATATGGACATAAATAAAGCAGTAATTTTGTCTCAGGTATGGGAATGGTCATGCAACACAATTTTAAATCTCTTTTTGCTAGTTCCATAACTGTCAGAAAAGAAATAGTTGAACACTGGTGTCTAGCAAGTTTATATTTATTGTCGAAAAAAGCCAATCGATATCAGTTTGAACGTTAACTAATAGCATGGTTTTGCCACTGCCCAAACAGTGTCTTAGTTAATAGCAATTTTAATGTCTGAAACCACCATAATTGCCCTCAGAAGTCAATAGATCAATAAGAGAGTCTTTTTGGTTTTAGATGTGAGTATTGAGCAATACATCACATTTTGAAAAGGTTGCTTTTGATCATGACACTCTAGACACATTTAAAATTAGTTTGAGGAGGGGTTATGGGGCTATATGTATACATATAGCTGATTCACTTTGTTATACAGCAGAAACTAACACGACATTGTAAAGCAACTATACTCCAATAAAGATGTTTAAAAAAATTAGTTTGAAACCTAGATAGAAACGAGAGAGTTTTTATTTTTAAGATCTGTAAATTTAGACTTAAAGCAGTGCAAACAGGCATTTACAGTTTTATTATTTAAATTTAATGAGTCTTTGCATGTTTTTATTGGAAATGAGTATTAAACTAAAAGAATTCATAAAGCCAGAGCTAAATAATCATGTTCTAAATAAATTTAAAACTTACATAAACTATAGTTAAAATGGTAAATTATCAAAATATACTGAGATAAATATTTTGGACTTTAATAAAAATCTTGATCAAGAAACAAATTTATAGAAAGATTTCTGTAAGTATTGAAATGAGAATAGTTTTCATTCATTCCTTTCTTTTATTCTTTATTTATACATAAATTATATGTTGAGATTCGCTTATGATAGTATCGTATTTTAAAATATTTATCTCCAAAGGGAAATTGCTAATGATCCTGCAGTGAGATGTGTAAATACCATGTTTATCTTAGCTAGACATGCAAACTAAGATGGAAGCAAAAGGCCTAAGACCATCACATTATTTGGAAGAAGTGATGGTGCTCTCATTTAAAGAGCAATCACTTATATTGATTGCATTCATCATTCAGGAAACACTAACAGAGATGCAATGATTTGTTTGTTTTCTAAGTTGTTAGGTGATGTCAAGCAAATTACCTGGGTCCAATTTCTGATACATGAAAATTTTTTCTTTTGGCATGTGTTACTGCAATTGTGAGTAATGTTCTAATCGAAGGTACATCTTTTGAGACTCTCTTATAATTTAGCTACAAATAGCCAGCTTTAGATTGCTATTTGTACATTTTCAGCCTTTAATATCTGTAAGGCTTGTAACAGTACAGACTACTTATTGTTTATGAAATGATTATTAGCATGACCAAAATGCCTGTAACTTCTAAGGAGGCAGAAAGCAATCTTTTCTGATCTAGGATTTAAACAACATGTCCACAGTGACTGATCATTTTGTCTTATTTAGTATATACCAGTCAAACAACAAATGCTATTATTGTCCATTTCTCATTTTTGCCTGTGTTGGGACACAGAGAGCATTTCTCTGTTATTCCAACAAACAGGGTTTAGATATCTTAGCGTGGTACCAGTCATTTGGTGGGCTGAACCTAGAGGTAGAAGAAATTAGTAGGAATATAGAAAAAATGAAAATGCTGGAGGTAGACCTTGGGTGTGAAGGGAGCCCAGCTGAGACTAAGTATACGTTTGAACAAAGGTAAGGTAAACAAGACTAGAGGCTAAGAAGCTGGGGGCATCTGATCTAATTCTGGGTGTGCATCTTAAAAGCCACTTAGCATAGTCCAAAGCAGATTTCAATTAACTATGATGCTATAAGGATTTTTATCTGTAAAACTGAGGCACTGGAACAAGGACCGAGCCCAGCCAATGGGTTAGGTCAAAATGAGTTTATTCAACAATTGTCAGGGTTTAGGCAGGGCAGTATTCTCACCACTGTAAACAGTGAACTAGATTGAGAAAGCTGAGTGGAGAGATCCTTGATTACTGAATTAGCTAGTTTATTCTTGCTCTACTGGAAGGGTTCAAGCTAGAAACTCTAAAATAATTGGGGAACGATGACAAGTTTCTCCTCAAAAATTTCAATGAGGCTACGGTCTCTGAAATTATTTTTTTCCTATCCATGAACTCTAATAAATTTGTAATGCTAACTTTATCACTACCTATACTTTATCACTTCGGATATCCAATTTCCTTCGACTTTCACTGGTTTAAATTATGACTTGTAGTATTACATTAGCCCAGCATTCTCCCTTCTTTACCTTTTAAAGTCTTCTCCAGTCAGGGACAGTTAAGTCACCTCATTTTTAAATCTTTACCAGGTCTATTCATCGTAATGAATCACACCTTCCTCTGGATTTCCTGCTTCTTTAAATCTAAGTAGTACGTATTTCATGCTATGGTTCAGATTCTATATTTTTCTAATTAGATTGTATGCTTAGGATGGATAGGAATAGCATCTTAATTATCTATCTCCCTATCACCTAGCAAAGTGGTTTGCATATAGCAATCATTAATTAACATCTATTCAGTCAAGTTACTTGATATTTACACAAATTCTAAGCCTGACTCAATGAATCACTTATTGTTCTCAGGTTACTTAGCCTGTCTTGCCCTCCGTTCTTCATTTGTAAATTGAAGGGGGCAATTGATTCTCACTGTAGATTAATTTTATAGTTAAGGAATCCGAATAAGGATGAAACGGGGAAGACAGTCATTGACTCAGTACATATTTATTGAACATCTAAAATTTGCCAGGCACTCTTTTGAGCATCACTAGTTGCTAGAGGAATCTCTCTTGGGCCAGCTCAGTGCAGACAGTATTTGAACTTTGGCCAGTATCACACATGAGACAGCTACCTAATGTCCCTGATTTACAGCATAGATCAACCTCACATCTGCCCCTGCTACGATGTTTGGCTGATACTTTTATTGTTTGGCTGAGACTTTTAAAAAAGAAGAGTATGGAAATAACAAGAATGTAAAATTAGCAACATATGAACAGTAAGAGGTAAAAGGTAGAGTCCAAAAGGGTAAAGGTGGTAAATTAAAATACTAAACAGGAAAATATAAGCAAAGATAGTCATGATAAAACAACCACAACCATCCTAAAACATTAAACATAATTTTGGTAAAGAAGGTGCTATGCTTTGAAGTTGCTGTCCATGATCTGGAGGCAGCTAGCCTCATTCTCTCCAGGCTTAGGCTCTTGCTAGGTAATTCACTAATGGGAGAGAGAGCTCAGGCTTATATACTTTAATTTCCACCATTACGAGGAAGAATATTGTTCTCTGAGTCACCTCCAATGGGAAACTCCTATCACTCCAAAATAAACTTGTTCAGCTGGGATGGGACTAACCCTCCTATCCACCAACCCCACCTTGGGAGATTGGGCAATTGATCTTCACAACCATGGCTGCAGGAGCAATCAGGATTGCAAGCATCAGCTGCATGTGGAGAGAAATGTCTAAGAATGAGACCAAGCAGAGCAGAGAGATATAGAGTGGCAAGTCTTGATATCCTTTGGGTCCCTTCATCCAGTCATGCTCAAATTTCAAGTCCTTGACTTCCCATTCTTTACTTTAGCTAGTTTGAGTTGGTTTTATATATGTACCTTTGTGTGTGGGTGTGTGTATATGTATATGTAGTGTATAAATGTATATGTATATTTCACTTACATCTGAAAGAATCTATGTTCTTATTAGTCTAATATTTAGCATATTTAGTTTGTTTGGCTTCAAGTCATCTGTGATTCAGAGGCCAATTTAATTCTTAAATTTACCATCTGGTTTAGGTTTCCCTCTAAAGGTTATACCCAAGAATTTGATTGGTCCTGGAATCATGGAGCCCTTACAATTATCAAACATTTGTTTATTAGGAATTCTCTGGATCAAGACTACATGGACCTCAATAAAGCACTCTGGGGACTATCTGGAAAAGAAAAATCCTGCAGAAGCATACATCTGAAAAACTATTTCTAGTCTAGAAAAGCGCACTATTACTAGCATACATCTGAAAAACTCACTATTTCTAGTCTAGAAAAATGCACTATTACTAGCATACATCTGAAAAACTCACCATTTCTAGTCTAGAAAAATCCTGCAGAAGCATACATCTGAAAAACTCACTATTTCTAGTCTAGAAAAATCCTGCAGAAGCATACATCTGAAAAACTCACTATCTCTAGTCTAGAAAAATGCACTGTTACTAGCATACATCTGAAAAACTCACTATTTCTAGTCTAGAAAAATCCTGCAGAAGCATACATCTGAAAAACTCACTATCTCTAGTCTAGAAAAATGCACTGTTACTAGCATACATCTGAAAAATTCACTATTTCTATATGCTTCTTCTATACCTGGAAGCATCTTTTCAAGTCTCAGTTAGATTGGTTTCTGCATGGGGAGGATGGAGTAGTATTTTCATCTGTGTGCAGTTGTTAACCTTGATTTAAATAATTAACAAAGAGATATTATTATTCAGCTTTGGAAATGGAGTCAAACAATGAATTTTGAGTACAACCAGGCAAGATAAAACTTCTAAGAACACCATAAATACAGGGATGCAAAGAGCCTCACTGCCAGTAAAGTTCTATATTATTGATATGAAACTATTATAATATTTCATGTGAAGAGGAATTGAATAGAAAAAATATTAAAAAGTAAAAAGAGCCAATGACTAGAAGGTTTTTAATCACATAAGTGGGAGAAATGATTAGAAATTGAAGAGTGATAATCAGTAAAAGTCATGGAAATTGAGAACCAAAACTATTGGTCCAAAGAGCTCAATCAGTATATTTTCTAGAATGTTTTATCTCCAATATCAATAAAGTGCTGTCACCGGCACCAAGAGAAAATCATAGGAATTGTTTCCTTGAGTTACAAAATTAATTCAAATTACATTAATACATTTTTTTTTAAAGAGGTTCATATCCACACTAGGATATTACAGCATTCCCTACAAGAAATACAATTTGTATAAGGGTCTTGGAGGCCTCCCTGGAGAAATGGCCAATGAAATTTGAGACTCACAATTGACCAAACAGAATGCCAGGATCAATAATCCAGAACAAGGAAAGGCAACAGGAATATCTCCAACTTCTGAAAGAGTAAACAGTGTGTGGTGGGCACATAGGGCTCACCAGATACCACGTGTGCTGCTCTGTTACTCAGATTCCTCTGCAGTTAGGACTTACAGGCTGAGGCAGTTCTCAGTAGGTGTGCTTCTGCCATTTTTCTATCAGTTTTCCATCACAATTACCAGTGCTAGATGGCATAACTAAAAAATCTACCCACATGGGATTCCATGATCACAAAATAAACTTTTGTTGTCTAAAGCTATTGAAATATACATATCAACATGTATGTATGTTTTTAACACAAGAAGTCAGGGAATTCTCTTCTCAAGAAAGAATATATCTGTGAGCCTTGTGATACTTCCATGGAAAGGATCATAAAACTAAAAGAAGCCTATCATTACCAAGAGGCCAGTGTTAGAGGCTGACTGAGAGACTACCATCTGCTGAAGGAAAATCGCCTCAATTTTGGAGACCCTTTAAACTATCACCAGGGAGTCCCAGTGGAATGGGCGATGAGAACCCCAACACTGACCATGCTAAATCCCCTTGGGACTCTGAATACTGAGTTGGACTCCAGTTTCCTGAGTTCCTGTGCCCTATTGTACTCTGCTACCTGATTAACTGAGGTCCCTCATATGCTCCATTACTTCTTGCCAAGCTGACTCTTAGAACCCTCCGACTTCCGTCAGAGACTTGTTGTGAGCCCCTCCTGTAGTGGAAATCAGACTGCCTGGCTTTAAAATACTGCCTCCACCACTTCCAAGCTGGATGACCCATTCCAAATAGTTTTTTTATCACTTTAGTCCCTCTCTACCTTACTTAGCTCATCTTTAAAATAGGGATAATACTTGTACTTACCTTATAAAGTTGATATGAAGATTAAGTGAGATAATCCTATAAAGTGTCTAGAAGAGCTTATGTCATGGCAAAACACTCAGTCATGGTTAGCCCTCCTTATTGTCAATTGTTGTAATTAACAGTTAATTAGTTGTAATTGCCCGATGTTCAAAAGATGCTGAGAACTGGTACTCACTAGAAGCCCTGACACTTTCTGGTTCTCCATCTTGGAGATTTAGATCTAATCTCTGAGATTTAAATTCCAGACACAAATTATTACGGAATTTGTTATATTCCCTTGGGATTGAGAACTTGGACTTTTGTTCCCTTCTTGAATATGCCCCATTCTTCAAACCTTCACATTCCTGTGATTTCAAGCATGAACTATATTTATAGCATTTTGTAGAAAAGCTGAGAGGATAGGAGGTTATAGACTTCCTATATAGAGAGGGAGTGAAGTATTCGAGTTAATAGTTTCAGAAGTTTAATAATTTTTCTTCAACTTCTCGTAAAAGGTACTTGTTCTTTCTTCAGTCAAGAGAGTACCTCTGGCTGTTCTTTTCATGCGAGCATCTTCAGGGTGCTGGTAAATATTCCATTTCGTTATTAGGATGTTTGTTATACAGGTATGTTCACTTTGTGAAAATTTGTAGACTGGACATTTATGATTTGTGTAATTTTTTGAATGCATGTTATACTTTGTGAATTTTACATTTAAAAAGGCTTGAATGGAAGTGCAATTTAGTGTTCTTTACATTACAGGGTTGATTTTTCCGCTAGACTGGAAAAGTTTTATACACCCACACACATGTTAATTTTATGATTTGTGGTATTACATAAAATAGTTGTTACTAGGTAATAATCCTAAGTATGCAATTATTAAGAGGTGATGTATTTCATTTGAGTCAAACACACATATGTTCACTTAAAATATTGTCATTCTTAAAAAGGTAACTAGCTCTTTTTTTTTACTCCTGAGTGCGTATCTACTGTGTTTGGTCTTGTATTGAAGGGCAATTGCTTATTACCTGTAGATGTCACCTTATAGACTCAATTTGCCCACAGGAGGAAAAAATTCTGTTCAATGACCTATACAACTTGATTAGGTATTATTCTTTTTTAAAATTGAAGTGTAGTTGATTTACAATATTGTGTTAGTTTCAGGTATACAGCAAAGTGATTCAGTTATACATATATGTATATATCTATATTCTTTATTTGATTTTATTCCATTATAGTTTATTACAAGACACAGTTCCCTATGCTATACAGTTCCCTTGCTGTTTATTTTATATATGGTACTATGCATCTGTTAATCCCCAATTTATCCCTTCCCCCCTTCCCCTTTGGTAACCATAAGTTAGTTTTCAGTGTCTATGAGTCTATATCTGTGTTGTAGGTAAGTTCATTTGTATCATGTTTCTAGATTCCACATATAAGTGATATATTTGTCTTTGACTTACTTCACTTAGTATGATAATCTGTAGGTCCATCCATGTTGCTACAAATGGCATTATTTCATTCTTTCTTATGGCTAATGTTCCATTGTGTGTGTGTGTGTGTGTGTGTGTGTGTGTATATATATATATATATATATATATATATATATACACACACACACACACACACACATATATATATATATATATATATATATATATATATATATATACACACACACATACCACATCTTCTTTATCCATTCTTCTGTTGATGGACACTTAGGTTGATTCTATGTTTTGCTTATTATAAGTACTGCCACTATGAACATTGGGTGTATGCATCTTTTCAAATGAGCTTTCATCTTCCAGATATATGCCCAGGAGTAGGATTGTTGGATCATGTGGTAACTCCATTTTCAGTTTCTTAAGAAACCTCCATACTGTTTCCCAGAGTGGCTGCACTAATCTACATTTCCACCAACATTGTAGGAGGGTTCCCTTTTCTCCAAACCCCTCTCCAGCATTTATTACTTGTAGACTTTTTGATGATGGCCATTTTGACTGGTGTGCAGTGATACCTCATTGTAGTTTTGAGTTGCATTTCTCTGATTAGGTATTATTCTGTTTAACATTTAAACTGCTTTTTAGAGACATACAGGCCTTCTTATAGTGTTAATATAAATGAAGCATATTTTAACAATTTAAAAGAAGAATCTCATGTAGTTGAATGTAAAATCTTCAGAATATATTGTGAATTTTTTAAAAAGGCTACATAAACATTTGTATGTTTTCAATTATTTGAGTAAAAAATTCTAGTGGGAAAGAAGACTATATATTTTTCTCATATATGCTTAAAATATAGGTGAAAGAACACTTGAGGCTAATATAAGTGACTTTTTTGGTGGAATGAATGGAAACCAGGAAAATTGGGAAAACAATTGAAACAAGATACAGTAAGTATCTTTGATTTCAAGTTAATGAAAAAGTATAGATTGCATACTCAAAATTAAATAACGTATAAGTATACAATAACTGTCTTAAGATAGTAATTCTTTAGATTTTAGGGGTACTTATCCTCAAGACCTATATAAAATAAACGGACACACACAGACAATACACTCCATCTGGAGGGATGATACTGTTAGCAAGGGGCTCCAGCACATCGGAATAAAAGGCAGGAAGAGAGGGGAGGCAGGAGGGATCTAAAAGAGATGTGGGACAGGAGCCAAAGGTAAACACTGCTGCCTTGTAAGTATGTCTTTTAATGACTGTGAGGGCTGCCAACTTTGGGGAAAAACTGAGGTACATCATTTTCACAAGGGTTCTTCCCCTTCACGCTTGGGAAATGAATTGCTTATTTCTCCCAGAGTTCCAAGGGATAGATTCATTATCTTAAGTTATAGATAAAATGAATTGTGATTGAAAGAAAATGTTTTGCATTTTCTGTCCTAGATAGAAGATACTCTTCCTGTCTCTTAGCAATACTCATTGAAGTGCTGCTATAATATCTTGTTTTTTATATAAATTGATTTTTTATTATAGTCCTCTGGAACTTTTCATGTTTCCTGTCATGTATAATAAAATAAATATATGGATTCATATATTTAAAGTAGTTCAGAGTCTATTTTAAAGCAGTTAAAAGTAAAAGTTGTTTTTAATTTTTTTTCTGGGGACAGAGAGAGAGAAAAAACAAATAATAGTTACATCCCAGAGAAAAGGTTCAGCCCTTGTATACTTAAAGCTTCTAAAATCTTAGGTTAGCCAATTTTAGTTTTCTGCATCTTCTAGCCAAACAGATTGTAAGGAAAATAATTGTCCTAA
Organism: Platanista minor; assembly: GCA_004363435.1. Taxonomy (NCBI): domain Eukaryota; kingdom Metazoa; phylum Chordata; class Mammalia; order Artiodactyla; family Platanistidae; genus Platanista; species Platanista minor. Next base: position 43,155 of record RJWK010003947.1, read on the forward strand.
ATAATATAAAAATTTCTAATGGTGGTAAGTGCCAAATAATTTTGCTATGAAATTAAGTTTCTTAACATGAAAATTGTCAAGATTTCCCATGTCTATTTACATTTAAAAATATTGTTTAAAATATTACAGCATACTTGTAGGTATGTAGTGGGTATTTAACTTTTGTCAGTGCAATACTCATATGAAGAGGGAAAACATGTTAATTTAACTAGTAAATAGAAAAATCTGTTCACTTATTGGAAATTCAACTTGATTTGGATTTAGAAAATCTAGGTTCAAGTGTAAACTCTTCTAATTACCCGTTCTGTGATGGGGTAGGAGGATGGGACCATGTCTCTCTCCCATGCTCAGGCGTCTCATGGTTAAATGCAGATGATAGTAACTAACATACTGGGTGGTTAATGGAATCAAACAAACAGACATACCTTGCTTTATTGTGCTTCACAGATACTGTGTTTTTTACAAATTAAGGGCTCGTGGTAACACTGTTGAGCAAGTCTATCAGCACCATTTGTCCAACAGCATTTGCTCACTTCATGTCTCTGTGTCACATTTTGGTAGTTCTCACAATATTTCAAACTTTTTCATTATTGTGTTTGTTATGGTGATCTGTTGTCAGTGACCTTTGTTAATACTATGACTTGCTGAAAGCTCAGATGATGGTTAGCATTTTTTAATTTTAGCAACAAAGTATTTTCAAATTAGGGTATGTACACTGGTTTTTGAGACATAATACTGTTGCACACTTAATAGACTACAGTGTAGTATAAATATAATTTTTATATGCACAGGGAAACCAAAAGATTAATGTGACTTTCTTTATTGCGATATTCGCTTTATTGTGGTGGTCTGGAAACAAACCTGCAATATCTCTGAGGTATGCTGGTAAAATTGTATAAAAACATTTTCTAAATCTTAATGATCCATAAAATGTTATTATTCACTTGCTTATAGCATAGATTAACTGGAAAATTTACAAGTCTCCACAATGCTTTTTTGGGTAGATACATTTGCAAAACAAAAGACAGTGAGTGACAACATCTGAATTAAAATATTGCTTTCCAATAAAAAGTTCTAGCTTTCTAAAAAACCAAGACTTTCGTGTTGATGTCACTATTATGAGTATTACTACTATATAAGCACTCAGAATAATAAGTTGGCTATGGTTGGACTACTGATTTTTCAGTCTTGCATCTTTTCATTTGATAGGAACAAACCTAGCCATTCTGTATGACAATGCCATTTGTTCACAATTTTTAAAAACTAGTAATATTAACCTGATTGACTTTTCTCAAGGCTTCTTACATCTTACATTTTATCCTCATAAATTAATTAATCTGACAGTTTACTGCAGCCAGTAGTTTAATTTTTCAACCTGCTATGGTCACATACACACTATGTGGATGGTGCAACATAAGATGGTGCTGTAATAGACAGTTTCAAATTTAGGGATGTGTGTAGTCGTTAGGGCGTATCTACACACCAGAAACCTCCCCATGTAACTTGCTTTTCATGCCATGTTTTTTTCTTAATGCTCATCTGTAGTGACAAAATGGTGGGTGAATAAACCAACAGATGGTTTTATCTCAATGGCTGGATCATGGGATGCATCATTAGTTTCATATCTGTGCTGCACAAGGAATGCTGGCTTTTCTGTGGGCATCTGGCTGGCAGTTCCTCGAGGATTTGTCACACACATAATCTAAGCATCCCAGCTGTGTTTTCAGTTCCCTGGTGTCTACTTTGGCATGAGAAGGTGCTCATGAGCCAACCTAATCCTCTTGTTAATTCTGCAGGCAGCTAGAAGAGGACTCAAATCCTAAAACCCTACTATCTACCCTGGTATACTTCTTTCGTTTTAATTGGCTGGTTTGTCGAAGATTTTTTTCTCTTTAGTTTTGATCAGTGAGATTTAGGATTATTATAAAACAGAAGATGCTTCATTTCAACTAAAAACATTGATATAATGAGATAAAACATATGTAGGGTAGTAATTAATGAGGTTACCATTAGCTGCATCGCAAAGGTTTTGTTGTTGTGTTTTAGCCCACCAAATGAAAGTAATGTCTAATGCAACACTTTCCTAATTTATCATAAAAAGATAAATCCTCTCAGATTAAGGGTCTATAAAGTTTATTTGGAGGAATAGCAAGGTTGACCTCATGAGCTCAACAATTTGTGAATCTCCTAAAGTCCCTTGGATGTTCTAGGGAAGTATGGGTTAAAACAACAAACACCTACAAAGGTGTGCTTTTGTATGATGATGAAGCAGAACTACAAATAAAACTGTAAAAATTACACATATAAAATATGTGAAAATGGGAGAAGGCAAGATCAGGTGAAATATCACTTTTGTTTTCTCATGTGTATAGATTACTGACCCATTATTATGAAATTGTATATTAGTCAGATTTTCTGTGATAATGTCACATAACACCAATATTTCCATGGATTGTATCAAAAAACATTTATTCTTTACTCATAGGTCTGCTAGATGGCTGAGGCATCTCTTCTCTAGGCTCCAGGCACATTTAGGTGTGTTCAATATATCTGCCATTCTGAGAAGCAGGTTGAATAAACATTAGCTAACTAGGGCATATTCTTCTGATGGCAGAAAGGAAGAGATAAGAGGCCAAACCAAAACACATAAGCACCTTTAAAGCCTCTGACTGAGTAGGTTGTATGTCATATCCTATCATATTCGTTTGGTCAAGGCAAACTACATAGTCAAGGCAAGCATCAATAGCGTGGAAACACATACTTCTTCAGCGATGGGGTAGGGAGAACAAATATTTGTGGTATAATTATTCAGTCTACTCATAATTTGTTCTTTGGCTGACAAATAATAACTTTCCTTTCTTCTAGCCACAAAAAATATTCACCCCTATGCCAGTAAAGACCCCTTTCCTCCCCTCAAAGTTTTATGCTCTTACGGCATCAGACTTGAAGTTCAAAATCTTGTGATAATCTCTACAGCACAGCTGCCCCTCCCCTGACCCCCCACCCAACATTCAGTGGTGGAACAGGATAGGATAATCTCTAAAAATGTGTGGTTTCCTGCCACCCACATCTGACCCCAAAGCCAATGTCATTAACTTCACCTTTTCCTTTAGGCATCCTGCTTCTGGTATCAATTTCTCTATTCGTTTGTTTTTGTTGTACCAATGGTACATAACAATGGATTGAAGCATGCCAGTGACTTACAACAACACACAATTAATTTCCAAAAATGGTCCTGTGGGTTGGCATCGGAGGCTGCACTCTAAGCTGTCACTGAGGATCGGCTTGGTGTCTCATGTCCGTCACCCTGCAGCCCGTCATCCTGCAGGCTGAAGGAGCAGTTGCCACCTGGGAGAGCTCTTTCCTTGTGGAAAGATCTAAAGTGCGAAAGAACAAGAGAAATCACCCACAGCGCATTTGAAGTGTTTGCTTGGATACAGCTTATGTCACGTCCTTATGTTCTGTTGGCCAGTCAGTCACGTGGCCAAAATCAATCAACTGAATAGGAATTTTACTCCTCCCGTAAAAGGTGTGAGTGGGGAGTAAATATTTGTGAAGGTAGTACAACTTATCTCAAATGATTAAGTGGGTAGTAGCCAAATAACATATAGTTTTGGACTTTAGGGGGAAAAAGTTTCTAAACTTACCCTGAGAGGAAGCTATTACCTTTACAGTATCCTCTTTTGTTTCCTTGGGCACTTTTCTCAATGCCATTCAGAGTCTTCACCGTTCTAGTCCCACACAAAACTCGCTTTGCTAGAACATTCCTTGTAGAGAATAGAACTGGGAAGGAGCAGAACCATACAAAAACAGCAAATCAAAAGTCACTCAAATTGTAGGCCACAGATTGTTTTTCTTACCTTGAAAAGATTGTTTTCAATGAGGGAATCATGCATTTCAGGGTTACAAAATTGGCACTATTAGTTCCTTGTGAAATGTGACCTTTTAAATGAAATAGCTTTACATTGCCGTCATCGCTAGAAAAGGAAAAGGGAAATAAAAACTAGACAGTATTTCAAGTATTTAGGCTTGAAATGACTTGAATTTCATTATCTCTAATGCTCATTGACTCCATATAATATGGCTTCATCATTTATTATAAAATATTAAAAGACAAAGTGGGGTAAATGCAAAGTAATTAACATAATAGAAAGTTTATATCTAGTATCATTTTATAAATAAGTTTCATTAAAGAGGATTGTCTAGAGTTACAAGGTGGGTTAATATGCCTCTTAATAGCAGCACTGTGCATTAAAATACCAATGAAAAAGGTAAAATATGACTATGAATCATTGAGTAGCAAAGTTATAATTTTAGCATAATTTTATGTCATAATTGACCAAAATTATTTTTATGATAATGACTTTCTCAAAAGATAGCTTTCAAAGAAGATAAATACAAACTTCTAGAGGTACAAATGCTTTTTTATTTTAGGATTTTTTCTTTCACTTACACTTAGAGGAGCTTCATTTATTCCTGCACAGGTGTTTCAACTTTTATAATGTGTTGGATTCAATTCAACAAACCTTATGTCCCCAAGGATGGGCAAGACGCTGTGGGGATATAAAGACAAAAATGGCCCTTTAGTGGGTGATATTATAGTTCACTGGGGAGAATGTCTGTTGTAGTTTCTCTTTGCAGAAACAAATTGGCTCAGCTTTTAAAATTTAAAAAAAAGTACTAATCAGTGTTACAGTAAAGAAGTAAGACTTCTAATAAAGATTTTGATGAACTAACTGTCAGCTCCTCTCCCTGCCAGTCCACTGAAGTGCTCAGTACTTTTTGTTCCAATATCATGACATGACACTGCTTGAAAAGTTCCGCACAGTTGCCTATTTATTTTATAACCTGTTTAGCAGAAATTGTTTCCATGGCTTCCGGCCATTGGGCGTATCCTAGCTCTGTGACTTGGCATAGCTCTGCTTCCTTCCATCTGATTTAATTTAAGCATCTTCAGCTCAACCTTCCAGCCAGTACCCAAGCTTTCCCAAAAAGGGTGCTAGAAAGAGCATTGAACTGGCCATTTGAATATCCATGTTGTAGGTCTGGGTGCATGACCATTTGGCTCTGCCTTACTTTAATTTTTACCCTATTAAAAAAAGAGGGTTTGGGGCTTCCCTGGTGGTGCAGCAGTTGAGAGTCCGCCTGCCGATGCAGGGGACACGGGTTCGTGCCCCGGTCCAGGAAGATCCCACATGCCGCGGAGCGGCTGGGCCTGTGAGCCATGGCCGCTGAGCCTGCGCGTCCGGAGCCTGTGCTCCGCAACGGGAGAGGCCACAACGGTGAGAGCCCCGCGTACCGCAAAAAAAAAAAAAAAAAAAAAAAAAGAGGGTTTGAAATATATCTTTTCAAGGTCTCTTTCAGCTTCATTTCATCCTCTGTGTATTGCTTCGCTTCTTCAGTCTCTACTGCTCAGTACAGTAGAAGTCCTCCAGCTTCAGGATCAAAGAGCCTGGTTGCTTAGTGGGTTTTGGCGTCCTTATCTATAAAAGAGGGACAACGATGTCTTCAGCTCAGTTATCTGGAAGAGTAAATGAGCTAGTCAGTACAGTGCTTAAGACACCACTCAGCGCAGAGCAGGGGCTTTCCCTTTTTGGTCTCCCAAGTGTCACACGATTCCCTTTTCCTTTGCATCTCTTTTCATGTTTACCCTTGTTTGCTGCTTGGGCCTCTACAAAGGGCCTGGCTAGGTGTTCTGAGAACAAAAGAGACATGAGCCTTGCTGGGTTCTAGATAGGCTTCTCTTTGGAAAGAGCAGAAGTGAATAATGGGTATGACTGCCTTAGAGGCCCTGGGTGTTTGTGACAGGAGAAAGCTTCTAGTTTTACATAAGGAAATGGTGGCAAAGGAGACACAGCTACAATAATCCTGCCTGAGTTTAACTGAGATATTCCAGGACTGGTTTATCTGGAAATCGAGCTCTCAGAAAAAAGTGCTGCTGAGGTTAATGTTCAGCAAATTTCCATTGGTCACATGCCATCTTCAAAATTTCTGCCCCATTTGTCCTATTATTTGCTTAATTTTTTTTCTTGAAAATGATCCAAATTAGTCACTTAGTCTAGTTCAATCAGTAATATCTGTAAGATCATGTTTTTGATGTGCTAATTATGTTGATTTCTTAATACACCTAAGAGTAAACATATAACGATGAACATTTAAAAAATATTTCACCTAAAACCCTCTAGATCATTTCTGGGAAACACTGACTGACTTTTGATTAGAATTGGCAAATGGCTGTGTGATGGATGGAGGATTAGCTATGTGGAATGGGAAAAAGTCTGTCCTGGGAAACAGTGGCTAGTGGAGGCTCCAGTCTTTCCATGTCTATTACTCAGGAGGGCTTCCTCTTGAGAGGTGGTTTGATATTGGATTAAGAGCACAGATTCTAGAGCCTGACTGCCTGGGTTCAAATCCCAACTAACATCTTTTAGCCACGTGTAGCCTTGGGCAAGTTACTTAGCATCCTTGTGCTTTAGTTTAGCTTTAGAAATGGGGATAACAGGAGTGTCATAAGAATTTTGTGAGGATGCAGTGGGTTAACATATGTAAACCTTTCAGAATAGTGCCTATTCTGAATGTAACTATAAACTGATATTATTACTGCTATTCTTCTCCTGAGAAAGACAGACTCATAGTCTCCAATAACATGGTATGGTATGAAGACCTGAGTTTAGCTTTAACAAACAGCCCAGCTAATATTTTACTAAAACACCAAACCAAATATTTTGGAATATACCTGTATATATAATTTTTTACTAAGATCATCTGGCCTTAGTTCATAATTGTTAGGCTACTTCTTGTAAGACTTTATGCATTCCCTTTCCTGCTCTTCTAAAGTGCCAATGAAAAGATTTTGTATTCAAAATTGTATTATTTACTAATTTACTCTGTGACTTAAAATAATCTATCAAGGTTTAAAAGTTTAAGTCCGTAAAATACTGTTTGTAGTCTGACCACAACTTTCACAAAACACATAATACAGAATGCATGATATTTTAATTCTTTAGTGATATATCGAAGACTGATATTCCAAATTGTATTATTCATACAATGAATCAATAAAGCTTAACTTTTAAAAATGCTAAGATAAAGACATTTTCCATGCCCAAGGCTCTTGGTTAACTGTGCACATTAACATAAGTGCAGGAAAGCAAATCACATTTTATTATTTTTCACTTTGATGACAATAAATAAGCTACTTTGTGTGAAAACTAATATATCCTCATTCAAATGCTCTATTTTTACTCTCTGATTGCTGTCAGAGTTGCCCTGTGAGTGGAAAGTGGGTGTTAGCCAGATGACTGTAGACTGTTCTCCATGGGGGATTGTTGCTTAGATGATCATGTTTCTGAAAGGGTATCAGGTGACTTCCTTATGTGTGTAGGAAAAGGAAAGAAGAGTACAGAATATTTTATTTTTCCTGTCTTGTCATGAAACCAGGCTTAACTACCTGGCTGGTAGTTAAGCAGAAAAGAAGCACCACTGTTTTCTGATGTTGTTTCCTAGCTCTTAACCTATTTTTACAGCTTTCTTTACGTATCGATACATTTTGAGCGTATGCTAAGGCCCCCTTTGATAGGTAACTCATGAAGTAAGTGGTTGTTTGTAACAGTCATGCAACATCTGGGATAAAAGAAGATAATGCAATTAAAAGAAGAGAGAGGGAACAATACATCCCTTCGCCTTTAATCCCCAACACTGTTCCCATATGTTTGATAATGTATGGGTGCAAAGTGAGCTATCAAAGTTCATCACTGGAAGGTAGGAAGGATCTGGAACACCACTTCTACTCTGAAGGCTCTTCTATTAAATAAAATAGACAACACTGTTGCTGGGTTGGAAAAAAGACACACCAAACATGATTCTGTTTCTGAACTAACTCACCTTCCATTTGAGAAGGTAAAATACATACATGTAAGCAGCTAAGTAACTTGTGAAAATTGATAGTCCAAAACATTCTACAAGATAGATTTTATTCAAGGACAAAATAAGTGTTTTATCCATTTGGGAAAGGTGAGAGAGTGATCTGAGATGACTTTTTTTGAGAAAAGAGGAACCAATATTTATGATAGGCATAGTGAAAGAGACAGGCATGGAAAGGTGGGGAAAATTGTAGCAGTGTGCATCGTGGTGAGAAAACATAAAGAAAGACTGTCAGTCACCTGGTTGGTGGTGCTGGCTGATTTATGAAAGCAGGAAATGGAAATAAATCTCCAAAGGTAAAGAGGGTCAGATTTTGGAGGGCTTTGGATGCAGGACAAAGGAATTCAAATTTTAGTCTATCAGCCAGAATGTAATTGAAAGCTTTTGAGCAATAAAATACGTGAAAACCTTTGTGTGTGTGTGTTTTAATAGGAGCTTTTGGTGGTGGCATTATGCATAAATTTTCCTTCTAAAATATTTGTCTTACGTTTTCTACAAGTATATTTATGTTGACAGCAGGAGCAAATTAAGACATTAAAATAATGAGTATAGGAGAAATCTGTATCTCAGACAAACTACGTGTTGATGGTGTGGAGGATAATTGGATGTACTGGGGTTGGCGGAAGCTAAAACCTAAATCCCAGTCAACTCTTTGGAGTGACTACAGATATGTATGTACTGAAGTTATTCCTGTTATTGTCTATGAACTGTAAGAGTTATTTTATGTCATAAAAGGTTTAAGAAGCAGTAGTCATCAGGAATAATACAATCAAATAATTCTTTAAAAAAATTTAAAAATCTGTCATACATGCAACCCGCTGAATATATTTCACTTATGCTAAATTAGGTGTTCTACACAGGTTTCCCACCAAAACTTGTTGAAAATAGCATTTTGTTGCTATGACAACCTAGAACAGCAATTGGAAACTAGAACATTAAAGGTGAGACAGAAAAGACAGACAAATAGTTCATATTTAGCTAAATGGTATTCCTTTTTGAGTTTTATAAATCCAGGGAGAAATTTGAAATTCTCAAGTGTTCAAAAATGAATAGTTTCCCCCCTTAAAAGCATATAGATTTAGAATGTCCAGTTATATTTGCATCATCTGCTGGTTATTAAATGACTCAACTATCCTTTATTTTTTTCTGAATCTCAAAAACTTTTTTCATCTCTTTGACCTTTGATTGCTTTTGGTAGATTCTGAACATTTTGATCCTTAGCTCAGGATATGGTAGCTATTTATTGATTGAAACTCTGGTTTTCAAAATGTGTTTTATGAATCCTAAGTGTTCCACAAAATATATCTAAGGTTTCTTTGGAAGGAAGCATGGTCGTTTTGGCCACTTGGTTTAGGTGCTTTCTGTTTCTTTTAGATTTTACCTCAATGCCACGCTAGGAATTGCAGTTGTGGGGCTCAGCAAAGGAGTGGGTAGTTTCATAATTCAAAATGTTTGTAGCAATTTTATAAAAATACAGTATTTTGCATCCTAATAATTTTGGCATGAATTTCAATTAACCATTTGAACAATAAATGCACATTTTCTATTTATAGTTATAAGATATCCTCAGTATCTTACATTCAGATAGCAAACATTATATAAGAATACATACAGGTAGTGAAATTTTATATTAACATTCAGATAGGTAAAACTATATTGTGTAATTTCTATTTGTAGGATTTTGAAAACACTTAATTGAAGTCAACATGTATGAATTCCTAGGCACTGGGATACAGGATATTTATGACATGATATTATTTAATCTTCCCTAAAGGAAATTGATGTGTTTACATAAAGAGACATAATATACCTAACTAACTATTGGAGAAGAAATATAGTATACCATTTTAAAAAATCAGAGCAGGAAAATATTTTTGTCTGGAAAGTAAAAAATAAGCTTCATATAAGAGGTAACAGTCAATCAAAAAGTTGTGGACAGGCATTGTTCTGTGCAAAGTAGAATTTTGCCAGGCAAATCAGGATGTATGGTCACCATATTCATGGAAGACATTACTGATGCAAGTATGTAGCTTTGTGGAGATAGAAAAACAAGATTTAGAGCCTCTAACAGTCTCATCAGGGAATGTACATTTGAATCTTGGATTCATGTTCATTCTCTCTTACAAAAAATATCTTTAGCTAAAATGTGGGTGACTCCAATTTCTGCAGAATAGGAAGGAAAGGTTTAAACTAAGATTTTTGAATGCAAGTGATGTGAATTATTCTTGAAAACCTCTCCCTTTGCAAACTTAACATCTGTCAGTATCAGTAAAGAAAAGTAAGGTTTTGGAGGGTTCTTCAGACTTGTGGAAGCCTCCTTTCATCCCTGCCAGGGGATGGAGGAAATATGGAAGAGAGGAGACTGTCCTTCCTGGGCTGGATGCCGTATCCAAGGTCCCTCCCACACCACCTCCCCCACCCCCACCTCATTCCTGTAAGCAGAAAAGGAAAAGGGAGAAGTGCCAAAATCTGGTTTCAGGTGAAGGTGAAAAACTTAATTCAGAGACTCGTTCATTCTTATACTTATTTACTTGATAAATATTTATCACCTACTGGTGGAAATATTATCACCAGTAGGTGATAATATATATCATATCACTGGTGGATAAATATTATCCACCACTGATAATATATATCATATCACTGGTGGATAAATATATATCACTGGTGGATAAATATTATCCACCTACTGGTGGAAAATAAAACCAGCTCAGAATTTATAATCTAGGGGGGACAGACAAACGTTAAACAACCAAACAAGTAGACCCTCAATTTTAACAGAAAAAAAAGTACAATATGTGCTCCTTCAATGTTTGTTGAATGAGTAACAGATGCAGTCATAGAAATAAACTCGGAGAGAGATAAGCAGGGGTGGACTTGGATTATGTGGTCAGGGAAGGTCTTTCTGCAGATCTAGGCAGAAAGAGAAAGACAGTGTCTTCATTTCCTTTATGAGCAATCGTAAAGAGCTTCCTAGCACCCTGAACTCTGAAGTTGGGTTAGTGAAATCAATGTACAGTCTGGGAGAAGACCCCAGCCTTCTAGTGGCCCTCAACATGTGAGAGTAAGCCGGGTGAAGTAATCTGTTTAGGAGGGGTTGAAGTAGATGAGTCGGGGAATGAGTTGGGGATGAAGATATCCAGGCCTACCTCTGTCCCCCATTTTGTTCCCAATATGTGTTGTTTTTTTCAAAAATCATTAGGTTACATGCTAACGAGCCCCAGTGGAAATAAACCTGAATCCACAATGATCATCCCAGTTTTGTATTAAGAACTTTATATCTTTTGGCAACTGTTGTATTATTAGACTTCACAAATATTTAAAAATCCAAACCATTGTTTTTGTTTAGTCTCAGAGTAAATGACTCCTACCTGGTAGAAAAGATAGGAGGTACTTAGCTAATAGATTCATGATGAGTTCTTACCTCTCTGTTCTTGAAAGCTCTTGAAAATTAAGGCTGTCTTATGAATCTTATGTGTCCACTCTTTGGAGAGAAATATCATAGCATCAACTCCTTATGTAATAGGGTCAGTTTATTTTTTCTGATATAAGAGATTTGACAATAGAAATGTACTAACTTTTGCTGTTTTTTTCCCCTTTGTGTTCAGGTTTATTTTAAAAGGGCTTCTTTACAATGCAGAATATTTAGACTTTATTACACATAAATGAGAACGTGTATATATATTTTTCAAAAGCATAGTCTAGAGGATAGAGACTTTTATGGATGCCAGTAGCTACCAGTTACCGGACAGTTGTGTTCCTTGCTTTTTTTTAAAATTTCCATTTGGCTGTGCTGCAGTGTAAACATGCATTTGGCACATAAGCCTTTACCCTGAGAAACAGTGTATGAACAAATACTGAAGTGACAGATGTACCTCCAGAAGGATATTTAAATTGATTTTTTTGTCCTAAAACCTTTGTTTTTTCCCCCAAATTCTCTAACTTTATATGTCATTCCACATAACCCATTTTATTGCTATTATGGCTGCTCTGACACCATTGTTTTCTAGTCACTTGATATATTTGGAGAAACACTGAATATTTGTGCACACAATGAAGGCATATTTTATGTTTTCTAGGTCTTTAGCTATTCCTCTTCCTAAACAAGTTCCTTCTGAATAAAATGGAGCACTTTTATAGGAGGAAATATGGGTTCATCAAATATTTATTTAAAGGTTTATGGTCGCTTAGTTGTATTTTCTTTCACTCAACCTGGCACTCAGTTTTATTTTGCTTTGTTTGGATTTTACATTTATGTGGCATCTGCGATATATCGATCTGTTACTCAAAGGATCATAAGAAAATTTTCTAGGATGCCTATTTTCTGATTAACTTGGAAATCAAATAAGGGAGTGGACCCATTAATTATAAATTGACACTGTCTGTTTTCAAAGGAAGAAAGAGAAGGAGGGAGGGAAGGAGAGAGAAAAGAAAAAAAAAGAAGGAAGGAAAAGAAGTGTTAGATTTTCCTAACTGTAGAGTGAGAGAATTATAAAGCTGAAAAGGACTTTAGAAATAATCTACTTAAGTGATTCCCTACCTCTGACTATGATGCTCTAGTTTTTGTTTGTTTGTTTGTTTTGTTTTGTTTTGCGGTACGCGGGCCTCTCACTGTTGTGGCCTCTCCCGTTGTGGAGCACAGGCTCCGGACACGCAGGCTCAGCGGCCATGGCTCACGGGCCCAGCCGCTCCGCGGCATGTGGGATCTTTCTGGACCGGGGCACGAACCCGCGTCCCCTGCATTGGCAGGCGGACTCTCAACCACTGCGCCACCAGGGAAGCCCTGATGCTCTATTTTTAAATTTAACAAACATATTTTTCCATGACCCCACATAATAACAATTGTTCTTTCAGTAAATATTGATAAAAAACTTTTATGAATTTATTGACATTTAAAAATTAAACTTGCATCTGTATACATCTGGAAAATTAGTGTGTATGTATTTATATTATATATATATATACATATATATATATGTATATATATATATATATATGTATATATATATAATGACATCCTGGCTGGGGATGATTCGTAGTGCACATAAAGATTAAGATTTGAAAAATTTGTGAAATATTTCTGGGGCCGAATGCCATTCAGTCAGGAAGCACAGAACTTCTTCAACTCATTCTTTTTTTATATTTTAAAAGTGAAAACCAAAAGAAATGAAGAAACTTGCCCAAGATCATATTAACTAAAAATGTGGATTAATGATTCTGCTAGCCAAATAATTTTTCCGTATTACAGTAATCAATAAGGAATTTGTCAATTACATACCTAGGTAATTCTGGCCGGATACTTGAAGTAGGGATGACTTTAGCTTATAGTTGTTTTTTTTTTCCTTTGGTTTAATTACCTCAGTTTTTCTTGTTTGTATTAATGTATGTTAAGACCAGATTTAGTATTTCAGCCAAGATTAGAATAAAAAGTATTGGCCCATGGTAAATTGATAACAGTGGTACTGATTGCATTGCTTTCAGTTAATAAAGAAGCACGAAAAGGAAATTTTAATTTACTGATTTGATATTTAATTACACATTCACATAAATTCATATGATTCTTCAGATCCAATAACATATACTTCTGGTAATTGAGTTCTGTAAATATTTTTAACCCATCACCTGAATGGTCAAAACATGTAACAGACTCAGTAGTTCCTAAATTTAAACTTTTAAATGATAGGCAGGTAGTTTTTTGTAGTGTATATAATTCTTCATTAAATTTCAAACAGCATTATGAACAGTGAAGCTCCCTAAGATAGCCCTATAAAGACTAAGGCTGGGCTTCCCTGGTGGCGCAGTGGTTGAGCGTCCGCCTGCCGATGCAGGGGACACGGGTTCGTGCCCCGGTCCGGGAAGATCCCACATGCCGCGGAGCGGCTGGGCCCGTGAGCCATGGCCGCTGAGCCTGCGCATCCGGAGCCTGTGCTCCGCAACGGGGGAGGCCACAGCAGTGAGAAGCCCGCGTACGGCGGAAACAAAAAAAGACTAAGACTTCTCCCGGGATTATGAGGGAGAGTAGAACTGGCTCTTGAATGAGGCAGGTCATGTATTCCATAGCTCAGACATGGTTTGAAAAGAACAAGTAAATCTAGGGAATTTGACCAACTGCTCATCTTTGCATTCAAGGCAGTCACAGGACTGCACAAATGCCAAGGTGTCACCTCTGAAGAATTGGGAGGAGAAACCTTGGATTCAGTGGTCTCTTCCTGGAAGTGACAGCTAACCATTATTTAGAAAAAAAGAAACAGTTTTTGCCTACTGCTGAAGTGGTTATATTGTAATAGGTTTATTTTTCACTTTCAAATATTATGTCTTGGCAGTGTTATTGATAGTGCTCAGGAGAATCATTTACCATCTTTAAAGTGTAATAGAATGAATAAACTAGTTACTACTGGATTCCAATAACATTTCAAATATATTAATATAAAGTTGTAATAATTTTAAATGTAACAAATCCCCTTTGTAGCCCATTGCAATGGACTGAATGTTTGTATCCCCCTCCATATTCTCATGTTGAAATCCTACCGCCCAATGAGATAGCATTAGGAGATGTGGGGCCTTTGGGCAGTAATTAGGTCATGAGAGTGGAGCTCTCTTAAATGTAACTAGTGCCCTTATAAAAGAGACCTCAGAGAGCTCTTTAGCTGTCTTTCCTGCATGTGAAGACCTAACCGGAAGTTGGCAGTCTGAAACCCAGAAGAGTGCCCTCTTTAGAACCCAACCATGCCAGTACCATGGTCTCCAATTTCCAGCCTCAAGAACTGTGAGAAACAAATTTCTGTTGTTTGTAAGCTACCCGTCTATGGTACTTTGTTACAGCAGCCCGAACTGAGTAAGACAACCACATTTGTCACTTTTTGCTCTGGAACACATATGAGTGAAACCAGCTGTGGCTGAGGCTGAAGCCACTGTACAGAGTTACCCAAGTGAGAAGCCACTGAGTGCAAATCAGTACCTGTAATTCAGACTGTCTGTTCCTGAGGCATATTAATGGACACACAAAACAGATGCTCACTGAGAATTGCAGACGTTTGTATATTTGGGGCACACAGATTCCATAGTGTTTTATTAAGGGCCCTGATGTCACTTTTAATGACTTTGGATTACAGATATTGTTGCTCAATTGATGTTTCAGAGATTCTAGAGATGCATTGGTTGACTCTGCCTGAGATTTCTTTGGGATCACTCTTGTTGAGATCACCTTTCTATTCTGGGCCTTGAAGAGTAATGTTTTAGGTTGTTGAATCAATGTTGAACTCCTTAGCCTAATCAGTTTGAAGTTCTCATTTGAATTTTTTTTTTTTTTTTTTCAACTGGGCAAAGAATCTTGACTTGCAACAGACCTCTCTCCTGATTTGCCAGTCGCCAGTCACATGGTCTTGTCACACCTTGGTTTCAGGGAATCTGAAAGTCCAGCTCTACACGTGCACAAACATTCTTCACATAACTTCAGGTTCTCTTGGTTACTCTTGTGGGAGCCCTCATCTCCTGATTGATCCGAAAGCAGTTAAACTTCTGGGACTAAAATGTGTTTGCTATGAGAAAGCCATTTGTCTCCTGTGATACCTTGTGCGTATTCACAGGAAAAAGCAATGAAAGTCATTTGTTTAAAAAATTAACATTTGTTGCTTTCCCCTAACTTTCCATAACTGTGTATTTTTGAAAAGGAATTTTGCTGACAATTTTAAGTTTGTCTCCTACTATATGCTATATTAAAAAAATTTAGACACCCAACGCCCCATGCTCTTCAAAGAGAATATCAAGTACCACTAATATTCTATACTTATGACTACCCAAAATGTGCTCTATGAATTTAATGATGATCCATCCAGATGTTTTCTAGTGATGGAGAAACAAAGAACCTGGTCTTGTCAGCTGGTCTCCTTAAAAACATCATATCTGAAAAGAGCCTTTAATGATTTGTTCTGATAAGTCAAACAGCTACCAGAATAACTGCTGAGTAGCCCTAATTAATGGGTGTGGCCACCCTGAACCACTATAATCACAGCCTAAAGATAAGAAACTATACTAGGAAGCCTGTGCAACCATATTGAGGATATAGTTATTAATATAATTTGGATTTTCTGAAGTACGAAAACCATGGGGCTCCCCCTTGCCAATAATGGCTTCAAGGACTTGCCAGCTTTTTAGGCATTAGAGACATTTGGGGGTTTATCCATATGTGGAAAATTACACCCAGTGCTTCTATTGTAATCCATTGGCATTCCTTCCCAAACAGGGACCTTTCCATGATAGCTCTGAGCCACATGATTATCTGGGAGTAGGATGGCATGAAAGGAGCTCCCATTCAGAACCCTACCTAGTTCTTCAGGCACCTGGAGCAGTCATTCAGGTCGTCAGCCAATGAAGATCATCACACTCAACCTGAAGGTGGCTAGAGAATTCCTGCAAAAATCCTTAATTCCTCATTCCTCCAGGCTAACCACGATACCCATTCACACTTCTTCCACTTTAGCCTTTATACACACAGTCATTATTACATTTCTTCCTCCACACTGGACTCTGAAGGCACCTGGAGCAACTTTCTGACTACAGTCATACCCAGTGACACTCTTTGACATGATTTACAAGGCTGAGCTTACATATACCTCCAATTGCTTTGAGGGCTTAATGTTTTTCATTTTCCATTCACGATCCCAGCAATACCAGTTTCTTTTGGACCTTTAGCTAGTGGAGAAACTCACAAAATCCATATCCTTTACATGATTTACCAATTGCCAATGGCCCTGGAATAAATTACCTTTAATTGTTGTATAAGGAAAATAAAGTAATAGACAATATTATAATTATTGAGCGGCATGTGGGATCTTCCCGGACCGGGGCATGAACCCGTGTCCCCTGCATCAGCAGGTGGACTCTCAACCACTGCGCCACCAGGGAAGCCCTATATGACTTGTCTTTACTATAGAAAGATTGACTTTTCTCCCCTAAGAAAACAGTCCAACAAGTGTTGAGTGTACTTGTGGCTTATGAAAACAAAAGACAAGGAGGTGCTGTAAAAACCAAAGGATTTCAAAATCATTAAAACCAAAGGATTTCGTTTAACAAATCCTGGTGCATTTAAAACAACATAATGGCAAAATACCAGTTCTACTGAAGCCCATTAAGAGAGCATCCTCAGGGTTCCTATCATGGACTAGATATAGATAAAACTCTCATGAACTGTTTTTCAATACTCCAGGAAAATACAGCATCCTTGGGTGGACTGTTATTACAATAAAGACCAAGTCATGTTATGGAAAAGTGCCTTTGTAGGTTTTAGAATGGTTTACTTCTGATGTAGACCCCAGGTCACTGATAGATGATTACAAAGAAATGCATACCTTTATGTCCAGGAAATTCCCAAGTATTCAGAAAATTTATGTTGATGGTTTTCCCTAGAGCTATAAAGACTGAGATTGAAATCAGTTGGGAAAACTGTTTCAAATATTCTCTTTAATTTACTCCTTGGCAATTTAGTCAAACAGCCTGCTTGGAAGTAATCTACTTGCAGAACCTAGGTGGAGAAAAACCTGCCACACTGTATAATTCACGGAGCATGTTTTGGCTCCCACTCCGCCAATCCATTTTAAATAGTGGCTAGTGCCCTGCATCTAGCAATACATATGAGCAAACAATTGAGCGCAGAAAAAAAAAAAAAAAAGGCCCCACAACTTGGCATCCCCGTGGACATTAATCTTTGAGAAAATCAAATGGATCCAACTTTCGCCAGAGTTTAATAGCAAAGCTGTCACATTTTACACAAATGAGTATCCAGTCGGCTAGCGAATGGAAACAGGAAACCGGGAGGAGCTGAGGAGAGGAGGTGGGGCCGCTGACTGGACTGTTTGCAAAGTGGCTCCAGTTTTTAGGGGAGGGGCCAGGATGCTCCGCATGACAGGAGAGACGAAGTAGTTAAAAATTATTACTCGCGAGGGGCTGGAACCTCAGCATGTGGGTATATAAGACGGCGCCTCCAGCGCAGACCTGCCGCTTTGCTGCTGCGGGAGCCGCGACCAGGAGGGCGCACGGGCCCAGCCCCTCGCTTGCCAGAGGCCGAGGAGAGGAGACAAGGGCGCGGTGGGGTCCAAGTCGGGGCTCCTGCCTCACCTCTGGGATAGACACGGGACCCCCTAACTTCTGTTGCCTCTCCCGAGACGCGCACCCGCAGGGTCGTGCGCTCTAGCCCGGCACACTCGCGCGCGGCACCAGCGCGCCCGGCGCCAGGTCTGGCCAGAGGCGATGCGTGCAGGGGGCCGGGCAGCCGGATTCGGGCGGCCAGAGTAGGGCCCCGCGGGGAGGCAGGGAGGCCGCGGGGTTAGAGCCCCCGGCTGCGCGGCGGGCAGAGGCCCCTTCGCTCCACGCCACACCTGCTGCCGCGCCGCGCCGCGATGAGCCGCGTGGTCTCGCTGTTGCTGGGCGCCGCACTGCTCTGCGGCCACGGGGCCTTCTGCCGCCGGGTGGTCAGCGGTGAGTCCGGGGCCGTCCGCCGAGCTCACAAGCCGGGAGAGGGGGCGGTGGGGCGCGAGGGCGGTGCGGGCCGGCCTGTCCTGGGGTGGAGCCTCTCCGAGGGGTTGGAAACCAG
>RJWK010003948.1:0-33448 GCA_004363435.1 Platanista minor
GTTATTTGTGATGAGGTGGATGGACCTAGAGTCTGTCATACAGAGTGAAGTAAGTCAGAAAGAGAAAGACAAATACCGTATGCTAACACATATATATGGAATCTAAGAAAAAAAGAAGTGTCGTGAAGGGCCTGGGGGCAGGACAGGAATAAAGACACAGACCTACTAGAGAATGGACTTGAGGATATGGGGAGGGGGAGGGGTCAGCTGTGATAAAGTGAGAGAGTGGCATGGACATATGTACACTACCAAATGTGAAATAGATAGCTAGTGGGAAGCAGCCGCATAGCACAGGGAGATCAGCTCAGTGCTTTGTGATCACCTGGATGGGTGGGATGGGAAGGGTGGAAGGGAGAGAGACGCAAGAGGGAAGAGATATGGGAACATATGTATATGTATAATTGATTCACTTTGTTATAAAGCAGAAACTAACACCATTGTAAAGCAATTATACGCCAATAAAGATGTTAAAAAAAAAAAAAAGGGCAAATGGGGGGACTTCCCTAGTGGTGCAGTGGTGAAGAATCTGCCTGCCGATGCAGGGGACATGGGTACGAGCCCTGGTCGGGGAAGATCCCACATGCCATGGAGCAACTAAGCTCATGCACCACAACTACTGAGCCAGAGTGCCACAACTACTGAAGCCCAAGCACCTAGATCCCGGGCTCCACAACAAGAGAAGCCACCGCAATGACAAGCCCGCACACGGCAACGAAGAGTAACCCTGCTCGCCGCAACTAGAGAAAGCCCACGCGCAGCAACGAAGGCCCAACACAGCCAAAAATTAATTAAATAATTAATTTTAAAAAAAAGAAATCTCTTTAAAAAAAAGGGGGGGTGGCAAAGGGGGACTTCCCTGGTGGTCAAGTGGATAAGACTCCACACTCCCAGTGCAGGGGGCATGGGTTCAATTCCTGATTGGGGAACTAAGATCCCACATGCTGCAGGGTGCAGCCAATAAATAAATAAATAAATAAATAAATAAACAAACAAACAAACAAATAAATAAATAAATAAAAAGCAGTGGCTATGTAAATCAATCATACTTCAATTTAAAAAATTGGTTTTTAAAAATGGGCAAAGATCTAAAAGACATTTCTCCAAAGAAAATATGCAAATGGCTAACAATATCATGGAAAGAAACTAAATATCATTAGCTATCAGAGAAATGCAAATGAAACCCATAAGGAGATACCACTTCACACATTAGGATGGCTATAAAAAAAAAAAGACAGGCAATAAGTGTTAAGAAGGATGGGGAGGAACTCTAACCCTCATACATGGCTGGTGGGAACGACAACGGTGCGGCCGCTTAGGCAAAGAGTTTAGCAGTTTTCCAAATAGTTTTGGCAATTTGAGTTTAACTCAAAAAGTTAAATATAGATTTTCCATAAAAGCTAACAATTCCACTTCTAGGTATACACCCAAAGAATTGAAAAACCTATATCCTCAAAAAAAAAAAAAACTTGTACGTGAATATTCATACTAGCCTTATTCAAAATACCCAAAATGGGGGGGGGGGTGGAAAACAAGTATCACCTGATGAACGAATAAAAAAAAATTGGTATATCCATTAAATGGAATATTATTTGGCCATAAAAAGGATTGAAGCACTAAAAAAAATTATCAAGAAGCTGAGAAAAAAAAGGAATGAAGTACTAATTATGCTACACAATGGATGAAGCTTGAAAGCATTATGCTGTAAAAGCTGCCAGTCACAAAGACCACATATTGCATGATTCAATTCATATTAAATGTCCAGAGTAAGCAAATTCATAAAGACAGAAAGCAGATTAGTGGTTGCCAGAGGGAGGGCAAGGGGATACAGAGTTTATTTCTGGCATAAAGGGAAAGTTCTGGAACTAGGTAGTGGTGATGGTTGCTCAACTCTGTGAGTGCACCACTGAACTGTAGCCTTTAAAAATGTGCGTTTTATGGTGCATCGATTATACCTCAATAAAGCTGTTATTTAAAAAATGATTGGACATGAAATAATAGTTTAAAAATATTTTATGTTGAGACTTCCCTGGTGGTGCAGTGGTTAATAATCTGCCTGCCAATGCAGGGGACATGGGTTCGAGCCCTGGTCCGGGAAGATTCCACATGCCATGGAACAACTAAGCATGTGCGCCACAACTACTGAGCCTGCACGCCTAGAGCCCGTGAGCCACAACTACTGAGCCCATGTGCCACAACTACTGAAGCCTGCGCTCTAGAGTCCCTGCGCCACAACTACCGAGCCTGTGCTCTAGAGCCCGCGAGCCGCGACTACTGAGCTCACGAGCCACAACTACAGAGGCTGTGTGCCTAGAGCCCATGCTCTGCAACGAGAGAAGCCACCACAATGAGAAGCCTGTGCACTGCAACAAAGAGTAGCCCCTGCTCACCGCAACTAGAGGAAACCTGTGAGCAGCAACGAAGACCCAACGCAGCCAAAAAAAATAAATAAATTTATTTTAAAAATATATATGCTTTATGTTAAAATCTTAGGGAAGAAGTGTAATCAAGTATTAGGATAAAAAGAGTGTAAGTGAGCCAAATATTAATCTTTCATACCAGGGAGTTGGTAATGTTGTCTGATGCTACAAATAAAAACTACATGTAAATATGTTGTCTAATGCATGGGGGTACTTTCCAATAGAACTGGAAATGGTAGTTCAAAGCTAGTGAATGGGGGAGACGTAGTATGATTGTGACACTTTGTCTTAAGCCCTTTTGTACTACGTTATTTGTGACCAGGTGCAAATTTACTTTGACCAAATATTTTTAATTACAACAGAGAGAAGTAGAATTATAATAACAACTTGCAAAGTTTTCCAAGAAATATGGTAAGAAACCAAGTTGCAGGAGAGGGCACATAGTATGATGCCTTGGTTTAAAGAAAAAAGGAAGTTAGAAGGAATTATTATATAAATATCTTTGTGAATAACTGGAGATGTTTGAAACATACACAGAACGGCTGTCGAGATACAGGATAGTTAGTTGCCGAGGCCAGGAACATCCATCCCCACCTTTAAGTTTCTGGACTTTTCTCCACCATGACTGTGCTTATTTTTATCATACTTTAATATTTAAATAGACAATGGAAACAACTCCTTTTTAAGTACTTAAAAAGTCAGTCTGATTTTCTATTGCCTTAATAAAAAACACTAATTTTCCAGTTAGTTTGAAGGGTAAACTTGAAAATAGCTTGAAGGCAGACCATCGAATCTTTGAAAGGTAGGTCATACCTAGGAAAGAAAGGAAGGCTCTTTGAAGGAGATGGAAAAAAACAGAACAGCCTCCTTGTCTTTGACCTAAATTAAACTTGAGCTTTGGGCACCTTTCCTCCTGGTTTCTCTCCCTGCACCCAACTTCCAAAATGTACCAAAAACTTGAGTAAAACAAATATTGACAAACAAGGAAGATATCCCCCAAGTAGGGCAAAATACTTAGCCATCCGATTAATGAGCTAAGGCCAAGCAAACAGCCAGAAGCAGAGGAAATACAGCCCCTGAGCGACGAAAGCACAGACTAAGCCAATAAGCTAGAAGACAAAGTAGAAGAAAGTCAGCTTCTGCAAGATTTCTATACAGATTTGACAGGCTTGAAAAGGGGACTATTTTTTCTTATTTGATTTCTTATTTGATATGTGAAAGATGGGACATATCCAGTTAGAATTCAGATTTTAAATAAACGTGAATTTCTTAATAAAGGGCTTGGAGATTGATAACGATTTCTAGTATCCAACTCAACTAAATGGTTCAGATCAATTAACTATGTCTTCTTGTCACCACTTGATGGCAACATAGTTAACCTACAGGGGCAGTTAGGGCCACGGCAGCATCCAAACTGATCTAGGGCTGTTACAGAGGTGACTTCATGGCTCAAGATCCGGTTCAACAGAAATTCACAGGGACAGGAAAATTATTTCAGACCCTCCAAAATGATTGCATACACTGGCCTCTGCTCTCTAAAAGATCAAGCAAGACTCTTTGGCATTCTCAGGAAACAAGGAAGCAAAGTTTGCAGGGTGCATCGAGAAAAATTGTAATTGGTCTGGCTGCCATAATTGAATTTTTTTTTCACAAGCCATGTGTAGAGAATCACAACAGAATGCGTTTAAATTAAGTTAAAATGACATCTTTGAAATGTCATGTGCAAAATTAGTTTGTAATACACAATATTCTCCTGGTCTAATGGCGAGTGTATTTGGGATGTTGTGTAGCAAAACAATTTTTCCATTGGAAATGTTTAAGTCTTTTTCTCCCCCGAGATTCTCCACGTGGGCAACGCCGTCCAGGATATTTATCTCTTTTTTTTAACATGGAATCTTCAAGGAAGAATGGAATCTGGAAGATGCAGCCGTGGCAAAGCAAGAGTGATCCCTCTACAGCATTCAGGCGGGATGTCCACCTTCAGGGTGGACAGGTCCTCCATCCGAAGGATAAACCTTTTCATTTTTAACCATTGTATTAGGGTTTTCCAGAGAAACAACCAACAGGAGATGCGTGTGCATGCATGTGTGCGTGTGTGTGTGTGTGTTTATAAAGAGGCTTATGATAAGGCATCAGCTCACACTATCTATTATGCAAGCTGGAGGCCTCTCGCCTGGTTTCTCACTGTCCTTTGTCCACCTCCTGCATTCCCATCGCTTGCATTTTCCTGCTTCTCTCCACCTTTGTGCTGTGCCAGTTTTCAGGCTCACAGCAGCACTTGCCAGCCTATTATACTGTAGCCACCGCTCCCGGCTCCCTTATCCACGGTTTCCCTTTCCACTGTTCCAGTTACCCTCAGTCAGCGAAGACCTGAAAATATTACATGGAAAATTCCAGAAATAAACAATTCATAACTTTTAAATTGCCGGCCGTTCTAAGTAGCATCGTGACATCTCCAGCTGTCCCACTCCGTCCTGCCCAGGACGTGAATCATCTCTTTGTGCAGCTAATCCACACTGTCTACACCCATTAGTACAGGAAAAAACACAGCGTATGCAGGGTCTGGTAGCATCCATGGTTTTAGGCACCCACTGGGGGTCTTGGAACGTATTCCCTGTGGATAAGAGGAGGCTACTGCAATGACCTGACTTCGTCACCCTGCCTCCAGTCCTGCCCAACCTATATACAGCAGCCAAAGAAATTTTTGTAGAACCCCAAATTTATTTCACGGTGTAAAACCTGCCATCAGCTCCCGGTGCCTCTGATGTGCATTTCCAGTCCCTTAGTGGCTATAAGCCCCCATCCTGACGTCATCACAGTTTCGTATTTGTTGATACGGCTCTCTGTCAGCCTTTCTGCCTCCAGCGCCCAGGCCCCCATCTAGAGAGATGTCAGGCTTGCAAGTGCTCTCGCTGTCACCTTTGTGTTCTCAGCACTTAGCAGGGGTTTCTGCACAGGTAGCCATCGGTAAATACCTGTTGAAGGAGTGGGTAGATGGACGGATGAGTGACTGCACTGCTTCCCCAGGATTTATCCGTTGCCAGGCTTTGCCTGTCTGCAAGCCTACTGTGCGCCTGGGATCCCCAGTGCCTTACGCTTCCCTGGACCTGCTCTTTCACCCCCAAGCCCTTGGCTGGGCTGCTGTTGGCCTAGGATGCCCCCGCCTGACACCGCCCCCTCCACTAAACAGCCTCCCGCCATTCCTCCAGGCTCTGCTTCCAACACGACTTTTTCTGGAGCATTTTCCCACCCATCCTAGGTTATAGAATAGCTAAGGTTTAGATTTTTTTTTTTTCAACTGTTGGCTCAATCCTTTACTGTTCTTTTTTATTTTAATTAATTAATTAAATTATTTATTTATTTTGGCTGTGCCGGGTCTTAGCTGCAGCACACGGGATCTTCGTTGCAGCTTGCAGCAGCTTTTTTAGTTGCGGCAGGCATGTGGGATCTAGTTCCCTGACCAGGGATCGAACACAGGGCCCCCTGCATTGGGAGCACAGAGTATTAACCACTGGGCCACCAGAGGGGTTCCCTTTACTGTTCTTTTTGAAGGCACTTTGTTTTGCTTTCCTTTTAACGTCGAGCTTTTTCTTTTTTTTAATATTTATTGATTTATTTATTTGGCCACACCAGGTCTTCATTGCGGCACACGGGTCCTTTTTTTAAGTTGCAGCCTGCAGGATCTCCTTCCCTGACCAGGGATTGAATCCAGGCCCGCTGCACTGGGAGCGCAGAGTCTTAGCCACTGGACCACGAGGGAAGTCGACAGAATGAACAGAACTTTTCAGATTCTCTTGCTTATTACAGGCTTCATCTGCTACAGTATTTCAAAGAGAGGTTGACACAGCTAACCATCCACCGAATTTTTAAATCTGTTCTTCCTGATTTTGTGCCGTTAGACTAAAGAACTCAGGTAGATTTTTCTTTTATTTCATTTACTTTCAAAGCTTGAGGGTCACTTTGGAAATGGAGATCTAAGATAACTGCAAAACCTTTAACCCGAGATGACAGGAAGTGGCTACGGTGAGTGTCACATCATATATCTCATTTCCAAATCTAAAGCTGCAGAGTCGGACTGTGCTGCCTGACTTCTCTGGTCTACAGAAGACAAGCTTCAAACTCGTGTTAAACTTTCATAAGTGAGTTGAAATGAGTGCCTCTTGGAGCAGGATGAGATCTGGGTTCATGAGTTTACCCAGTAGCTCTGCCACAATGAAGCCAAGCTGATTAGAAGCCCACCATCATCAGTCTGTTCCCAGCCTGCTCCTGGGGGAAGGAGGATTAAGAGATCAGACGAAGGCAAGATGAAATAAACATGTTTTCACGTCGGGGAAGGAATTTTGTGTTGTTCCGCCATCCTTCCCCTGGGGAGGCACAAGGAGTCTCAAAGCCGCGGAAGAAAGCATTGTTGCTCCAGCCAGAAGGAGGAAAATCCGGCAATGGAGAGGTCAGCAGATTGTTTAGGTTCTGACTTCAGAAAACTCCTATTCTGGAAAGGGTTACCCTCATATGCTATAAAGGAAACATGAAGCTTTGTAGCTCTTTTCAAAAGCAATGTGACAACAGATGTTTAACAAAAATGCACAAACTCTTCAACCCCAAAATCTCTTAGAATCTATCCCATAGAAATTACATAGCTAAAAACAAAGACAGTTGTACGAGATGTCGATTCGTTGTTTACACTGACAAGAAACTGGACAGAAAGAGAATATCCCTTAGAAAGAGACGTTCTAAGCCCTTAAAACAACTGGGCAGATCGAGCAGCCTCACTGCAGCAAGAGGTGGGGGTCCTTATCAATCTTTAGAAAGCTAAGCTAAAGCATGAGCAACACGAATTTGCAAAGCATGAAGCTAAGCTGAGTAAAAGAAACCACTAACTCAGAACCTGTTAAATGGGTAACCAAGACACTTTGAGGGTGGAGCTAGAACAATGTCCACAAGGAATGGTTTCACTTCATTTTTACAACCCTAGACTAAGGTACTGTGGCCACGAAGACTGGCAGAAAGCCCAGCAAACACGAGCCCCACGTGCACCAACATCCAGCCGCTGTGTCCCCTCAGCCTTGCTGGTAGAACTGTCTTGGTCATGGGAATGTGACCTCGGAACGCACAGATGAAATCCACCTGCTTCAGGAAGACAGCAACCGACCCTCCCCTGCTGCCTTTGCTGGTCCTACTGCTTTGGAGCTGGACTCCTGGGCCCAGCCCATTTCACATAGCAGTGTGGTCTGTGGGATCAGGCAGACGTCTTAACTGAATCAATGCAACACAATCAAATCTCAGTCAAAACAGGGGAGGCACATTATTTATCATGCAACTACTGTCCTTTACTGGATTGTAATTAGGCTGATGCATTACCATCTACAGAGCACTTGCACTTCTCCAGAAGTATTTGAAAAAACGGCACACCTCCTAAGACTTCTTTCAGTAATTTTTTATGAGTAGAAGTCAAGGAGAGAATTATAATCCTAAAAGAGCAAGCACATTTCATGTTCCAAAGAAGAAAATTTTAAGAATTCAAAAGAGATTGGAGACAGGGAACATTTGGTGGTAATTTCATATAAGTAGTATTAATGTCCACTAATTGAACAATGTAACTAACAAGTGTTTCCCTTGAACCTGATTAATCAGCTAATCAAGCAACAGGTACATGGTAGAGTCACTCCATACATTGTAGAGAGGGTCTTAGTGAGAACCTGAGTTAACCTCCTCTTCAAAGGAGGAATCTGACACTGAGTAGCTGTGTCGCCCAGGATCCTGAGAATCCTGCTGGCTTCCAAAGGCTAAAACAATGAAGTCACTACCTGCAGCAGGATATTGGTTACACGTTTTAAAGAAAACACTCATTGAGCATGATTATTTTTAGCTTATAAAAGTCTATTCATTTAGAAGCATTCAATGCCGTAGATTATTGCAAGAAATATCTTTAAGAGGAGTTGCAATAATTTGTATAATTTACATACACTATATATAATATGCTATTATATATATTTAGGGGGTCTTGCCTTCAAAAACTGTATACGGGAGTTGAAAAACATGGTCAAATAATATATAACAACAAATAACATTTAACACTGTCAAATAATATATACATACAAGGCTGTCTTCACAAGACAGTCATTTATTGTTGAGAAATTACTAGTCTCTCTAGCCTCAGAACAAATTCTATGGGAAGCAGCTGCAGAAACTCAAATAATGGAAAGAAGATTAATATTAAGCTACTGCCCTAATCGTCAGCTCACACAACAGCACCTCCTCCATTCCCTCTCAAGGTTAAGTATCCCTTTCATTACGCTGTGATGGAAACAGACCAGATGACTCCACTGCAGCCAGTGTCCAGCCGGAATAGAATGATTCTCTTCCTCATTGTGGGATTTTTGGAAGTTTCCATGACATGTAGATTGCCCTTAGAGGAAAGCTGCTAATGGCAACAGCGTTCTGGGCAAACGTGCATGTATACGATATAAATGTGCTAAGAGGGATTCCCTGGAGGTCCAGTGGTTGGGACTCTGCACTTCCACCGCAGGGGGCACGGATTTGATCCCTGGTCGGGAAACTAAGATCCCACAAGCCGTGCAGCGAGGCCAAAAAAAAAAAAAAGTGAGCCAAGATGAGATGGAGAAACAACTGAAATTCATTTTAGTTCATCTCACAAATCCCCACGTGGTCTTGACCAAGACAATGGAATATTACCTCATTAGTGGAACATTATCTCTTTAACAGACCAACAGGTCTGGATTTTAACATTGAGCATGAAACGACATATTGAGAAACGGGAAACTAGTTAGTGGATTTTTTAATAATAATAACTATTGTTGCTCTTTAATTATTAATAGTGTTTTTCTTAATTTGTGTCTATCGTTATTATTATTTTCTGGAGCTACCTATTGCAGGTTTCCCTAACAATCTTCAGGTTCTCGTGTAGCTTGATGATTTTTTGTGATCAGTGAGGTTTGGTCATGACTGCATAATGATTTTGCTTATAGATTCCTCAAATTCAACTTAGAATAGTTTAGTCTCACGTCAGACCCAAACCTATGGCAGGATTTATGTTTTGCAGAGAATTTAGAAAGAACCTACAACAGTCAAGTTTGTGATGGAATTAAATGAACTAAGAACATTTTGAGGTCTACGCTACTATCAAGTAGTTTGAAATGGATTTCTGTCCCTACCCAAGAAAAGGCCTTGGTCTGTTATACCAAGCAGCTCAGTGTGGAAGACGCTCTTCGTTGTCATTTTTTTTAAAACACTGCAGTGGATTCCATGCTGCTAGAGACGGTTGGTACATGAGGTAATGATTTCCAGGTGTGCTGTCTGTCTGGGCAGGAGAAGTGATGACCGCCTTCTGGACTTTTGTACGTGCATAGTTACTGTTGTCCACTTACAAGTGTAATTGTGGATGGTTAACTTACATGTAAGATTTGAATTCCTCTCTCATTTTGCCTACTAGCTACCTTTATCCACACCAACTATGATGGGCCAGCTGGTACCCTGTGCAGTCTAGTGAGCAAGTAAGATATCACAACACTCTGCAGAGATAATTCATCACAATTTGGTATCTGCAGTGAGAGACGGTTCAGAGCATCAGGTCTTTCATTTTCATGTTGGTGGACATACAGACAAGAATAAAGAGCTAAAGATTCTAACATTATGCACAATGGCTCGTTAAGAACATAGGTTTTTTTTTTTTTTGGTTACGCGGGCCTCTCGCTGTTGTGGCCTCTCCGGTTGCAGAGCACAGGCTCCGGACGCTCAGGCTTAGCGGCCATGGCTCACAGGCCCAGCCGCTCCACGGCATGTGGGATCTTCCCTGACCGGGGCACGAACCCGTGTCTACTGCGTCGGCAGGCGGACTCTCAACCACTGCGCCACCAGGGAAGCCTGAACATAGGCTTTTTGATAGGAAAATATCCTCCAAAACTTATTATGAGTAGTCTACTTGTTGGGAAGTTATGGCCGTGGGTGTAGCTGAAGAATGTCTGGAGTCCAGGGAAATCAGAAGAGACCGCTCTTTGCACACACCTTGTTTTATAGATACCGTGGTTCTTATAATTGATACCAGAGTGTCATTTTATGATGTGCAGAGCCAGTGTGGTGTTTGTTCCATCCCAATATATCTACACAGATTCAAAAGCCAGGAATTTCTTCACTTTGTCATCTGTTAAGCATCTCCCTTTTGGTACATTTAGCCCCAAATAGGCAATAAAGTACCTTAGCAATTATTGCCTTTTGTGCAAGTAATTAATGATAGACAATAACTAGACTCATAACTGGCTTTTTCTGGAAAGTGTTTAGCTTTGATTTCCAGTCTTAGTACCCTACCTTGGGATGATGTGAATAGCTCTGGGTCCCTCGTGAACCTCCCAGGCCAAGCCGCCAACATTCCAGGTCTTGATCGCAATAACTTGCTAGCTGGTCAATCAGCTCCCACACTTAGCTCACTACGGATGCCTCAGGGGTGTTTTATAAACTGTGAATTTCATTAACAGAACCCTCCTCTGTGGTGTCCAGCCAGGGTGGAGCTGATAGTAGCCACTAATAACCATCGCTGCTGATGCCCGCTCTGAAGAGGGGAAGCCGAAAGCCTCACTGGGGGCTTACAAGCTTGTTCCTCTCATGTCCTATCACTTTCAAGCTGCAAGTGAGGACTTTTTAACAACCACACACATAGAGCACTGTAATTAAAATAAATAGACTAATAAATGATAGGCCACATAGATTTAGGACAATTACTAACCCTTGCTGATCTCGACTGTAAATGCAACCAGCAGAGATGTGAAGTGAGCTAAAGCACTTCAGCAGTCAAGAGTACGATCCCTGAGCTGTGGTACTCGTGCAAAGTACCCACCGCCTAAGCAGCTGTCATGGTTTCATAGAAATCAGCTCTCACAGAAGAGATGGGTTACAAGAATCTAATACGTTGCCCAGAGACAATGGACTACTCAAAGACAACTTAAATGAAAGATAATCAAACAATTATATCTAAATTCCTTAACTAGGGGCTTCCCTGGTGGCGCAGTGGTTAAGAATCCTCCTGCCAGTGCAGGGGACATGGGTTCGAGCCCTGGTCCAGGAAGATCCCACATGCTGCGAAGCAACTGAGCCGGTGCACCACAACTGCTGAGCCCGTGTGCCACACTACTGAGCCTGCACTCTAGAGCCCGTGAGCCACGACTACTGAGCCCACATGCCACAACTACTAAAGCCCACGCACCTGGAGCCCATGCTCGGCAACAAGAGAAGCCACCGCAGTGAGAAGCCCGCACACCGCAACGAAGAGTAGCCCCCGGGGTCTCGATGCAACTAGAGAAAGCCCTCATGCAGCAATGAAGACCCAACGTGGCCAAAAATAAAAAATAAATAAGAACTAAAACCCTTAACAAGGGTCTTCTTCAAAGTGGGCTTGAAGCTAACATCCTCATACTTAAGAATTGGAGCCCTCTGCTCAAAGCTCACATCTCGCGATTTCTTTTATGAAGATGCGTACACCTGGACGAGAATTAAAGAGGTGTGCTGCTCTAATTAGATGAAAAAGCACTCATAAATATTTGCAAATTCTCTCTCTCTGTCATCCCCACATCCATCAGCATGGATTCCTAAACACACTGAAAATCATTCAAGAATTCTACTTCAGAGTCAAATAACTGGGAAAGGCAAATTATTAACAAGCAGAAGATATACAAATCAGAAGCGGTAGAGAGAAAAGCCCTGGTGAGGACTGTGAGCACTTGTGCCCAGCCAAGTGCTGTGGGGTGGGAGGTCCAGGCTTGCAAACACCAGCCTCCTTTGCCAGGCTGGCTGGATAAGAATTACAGCGTGAGCATTGACAACACAGACCCAAGCCGCACCCCCAGAGGCTCTGGCCCCCCAGGTCTGGAGGGGCTGAGAAACAGCCACTCTTTTTTTTTAATTAATTAATTATTTATTTATTTATTTTTGGCTGCGTTGGGTCTTTGTTGCTGCGTGTGGGTTTTCTCTAGTTGTGATGAGCGGGAGCTACTCTTCGTTGTGGTGTGTGGGCTTCTCATCGCAGTGGCTTCTCTTGTTGCAGGGCACGGGCTCTAGGCATGTGGCCTCAGCATTTGTGCCATGTGGGCTCAGTAGTTGTGGCTCATGGGCTCTAGAGTGCAGGCTCAGTAGTTGTGGCGCCCCGGCTTAGTTGCTCTGTGGGATCTTCCCGGACCAGGGCTCGAACCCGTGTCCCCTGCATTGGCAGGCAGATTCTTAACCACTGCGCCACCAGGAAAGCCAGAAACATCCACTGTTAACAAGCATACAGGACTCCGCACTTAGGGAACCACTGCTCCAATTTGCTCATATGAATACTTCTTTGTATCAGGTTCAGAGTGATGCCAGAGAAAGAGCCCTAGCTTAGACTCAGAAGACACAGATTCAAGTCCAGATGGTGACCATTCAGGTGAACTCAAGCAAAGTATTTAGCTCTCTGAGGCTCAGTTCCCCCATAGTGAACAGACATACTATTACATTCCTATCTAATTTGCAAGGGAATGTCATTACTGTTATTATTAATAATAATATAGTATTAATCCATTATTTCCATTATTGATATTATTTTAATAAAGTTGATACTTGTTGAGAACCATGTGCATTACCTCTTTAAATTCCCATCACAACCATATGAACCAAGTATGATTAAGTCCAATTTATAGGCTAAGAGAAGTTAAGTGGCCCATTTGTAAGATAATTGTGACGAATTTACCCTTAAAGCAGAATATGTGGACTCTAAAGATAAAGGCTGACCTGTCTTGATAAGATTTTCCCTCAAAGCCATCTGCCTGCCTTGCTCTGGTTGAATGTTCAACAAGCAACTTTCTCATCCAATTAGAACCCTATTTCTCCTGGAGAGGCTGGCCCAGCAGCTACCGCCAGACCCTGGATTCCTTCGGCAGCAAGAGTCCTCCACTTCCGTCTAAAGGGCCCTCAAGCAGAGTTGCCGTGGCGACAACACATCGCCATGCTTGGAAGACTCTGACTACAGACCTCTGATCTTAATCCTGCAGATGGCAGCTTGGTCCCCTTTGGCTTCTGAGCTGTGTACTCGGGGAGCAATAGATTGGGCGGCTCAGTATAACAGACAAGCCCTTGTGGGTTGCCGGTCACTCCCCGGCCTCGGTCACCTCTTTGTCAATGTAGAAGGTTCCTTTCTCAAAGCACCAGGTCCACAGGAAGCGGTGACACCGCATGGCAACTCGTCCAGGGTTGTTTCTGGACAGGGGTCCTCAACTGGGGGAAACTTACCCCAAAGGACATTTTGGGATGTCTGGAGCTATCTGTGGTTGTCATGACTGGGGAGTGTGCTCCTGACATCGAGGGGCTGGGGGCCAGGTACCCCCTGCAGTGGACGGGGCAGCGCCACCGCGGAGAAGGATCCAGCCCCGATATGGACAGAACCCAGGTGAGACGCCTGTTGTAGGGTCACCCTGCTCTCCACAGGTGCCCTCCCTCTGCAGCCTCCCCCTGACGTGTGACACCACCTAAGGTGCCTACTCACCGGGCTCCAGGGGGTGTCTTCAGGGTGAGCATCCTCGCCTTTGTGGAACCGCATGTAATTGCTAGTCCACACTGATCCAGCAGATAGAACAACACCGTATCCAGAATAGGTGTTTGATAAATGTAAGATATTTAGCCAATAATATTGTAAAGCATTAGCCAATAATATTGTGAAGAAATTTATCCAATGGTAATCTGTCCATTCTAGGTATAAATTGGAAGTAGTACTAAGATAAAAATGTCAATATTCCACCCCCCAGGTAGGAGTTTGAACCATGACGTAAGGCATCATTTTTTTAATTAAAAAAAACCCAAAACCAAATATCTAAAGGATTATCAGTAAAATGATAAAAATGAATCTTAGAAAAGGGAGGCAGGGTTAACTTTGCCAAGGCTTTTGTCAGCTGAGTACAAGGAGGGCCTTAACGATTTCCTCTATAAACAGTGGGCAATGCTGTTCTCACCTGCCTCTTGGCCAGTCTTCCAGGGACTGTTCATAAATTCACCCACAAGCCACGGTCCTCTCTACACTGCGCTGAAACCGGGATTTAACACATAGTCTCTGCTGCCCTCAGGGAGTGAACAGTCAAATTGGGAAACATGAAGGTAATCATTAGAACCTTATGTCACTAAGGAGAGGGTTTTCCTTTGTTTCCCATGGATGAAAAATATGGACACTGCTTTAAATATCGCTTGGGTTAGGCTTCAGCTAAGCAGAAATGGTGAACGTAACTATGCATTTGAGAAAATTCTCCTTTATAAATGCATGGCTTGTTAAGGTTCAAGAAAATATATCACGGCCTGTATTGTTATGCACAAAATGAGAAATTGTAAATGGGTATTCCTGCATAAATGCCAGTTTCTGCCTCTGCCTCTCCGTGTAATGATGTTAAGGGAAAATTGCGTGGAAGCAATTAAGTCAGCATATTTTCAAAATATTTCTTCCAGACGTTTATAGGGTGAATCTACACTCGGTCTGAGACAAACTATTATACAACGCTAGCAATTAGCTCACTGATAAATGAAGTTCTTAGAAAAGTATTAAATTGTATTATTTTGCTTTAGAAATGCAAACATTTTGTACAAACCCCAAAACATCTAAAGTCTTGATGCTCAAACATTGGCACAAAATACCCCTGAAACAAAATCTATTCATATTCTCTAAACTAGGGCCCAGCACAGAAAATATGACTCTCCATTTTGAAAAATGGTCAATCTTTACTTATTTATGTATCTCCTCTTCAAGAAAAAAAAATATATTTTCAGATGGCTCACAGTAAAACAAGTGTATACTAAGAGAGCAAAACAAAAATTTTAATGTAGAAACAATGATAGAATAAAATTTTCACCTTTTCCCTCTTCTCTCTAAATTTACTGTTAGTTCTCCGGAGGTGAGACAACATTGAAAAAAAAACCTTGAAAGAGTTATTTTCAAGGTAAATCTAAATTAGGTCAGACTGTAAAACAACTGTCTACTAAAAAAACAGTAACTTGCTTTGAGATAAATGCCATTTTAGTGAAAAAATGAAATTAATTAGTCAACCCCCCCCAAAATACAATTAAGTTAAATAACCCAGAGGTCCATCCACTGAGGAATGTATTTTTAAAAAGGTAGTCTTTCCATACAATGGAATTCTGTTGGGCAATAGAAAGGAATGAAGTACCAATTCATGCTACAAGGGGAGTGAACTTCAAAAATATTAAGCTAAGTGAAAGAAACCAGTCACAAAAGATCGCAGATTGTATGATTCCATTTCTATGAAATGTCCACAGCAGGCAAATCCGCAGAGACAGAAGCAGATCAGTGGTTGCCTAGGGCTGGGAGTGGGAGGGAAGACAGGGAGTGATTGCTAATAGGTACGGTTTTATTTCCTAGGAAAATTAAGTGTATCCTAAGATTCCTGAGTCTGTCAAGAAATGACCACCCTTACTCACTTGTAAGGCTAGGAGCCCCTGGAAGCCAAGAACCAGACAGTTTTCCCTAAGGGAGTTTGTCAGCACCAGCTCCATATAAAGTCACCCATAGCTCCTTAAAAGTCACTCAACGAGCATCAGTCTCAAATACGACATTCCAGGCCAAGTCTTGATTGCATGACCAGTGTTTCTAATTATGTCCTCTTAACAAGGAGGTCAGACTCTTTTGAACCTTTGAAAATAACTATATTGCCATGAAATAAGAAGACTCAAGAGGAGTTTCAGAATTCTAGAGGTGTCAGGCAGGGAGAAATAGATGTCATTTAAATATTTCATTTCAGGACTTCCCTGGTGGCACAGTGGTTACGAATCCGTCTGCCAATGCAGGGGTCACAGGTTTGAGCCCTGGTCCAGGAAGACCCCACATGCCACGGAGCAACTAAGCCTGTGTGCCACAAATACTGAGCCTGTGCTCTAGAGCCCGTGAGCCACAACTACTGGGCCCGCGTGCCACAACTACTGAAGCCGGCGCGCCTACAGCCCGTGCTCCTCAACAAGAGAAGTCACTGCACTGAGAAGCCCGTGCACCGCAACGAAGAGCACCCCCTGCTCGCCACAACTAGAGAAAGCCCGCGCGCAGCAACGAAGACCCAACGCGGCCATAAATAAATAAACAAACAAACAAATAAATAAAGTCGTTCTCATTAAATGAATAAATAAAGAATGTCTGTTAACTCAATCGAATATCAGTTCTAGGTTTTTAAGTTACAAAAAATTCAGGACGTTATCTTCAAGTTCACGTAATTACTATTGAAATAAAGTTTGTCAGAATAATTATTCAATTCTGGTTAAGTGTAATTCTGCATTTTTCATAACCTTAAAAATTTATCAGAAGCAATGCGAGCTTATTCAATAAGTCCTGTATAGGTTTAGGAAGAATATACCCAAGTAGAATCAATATATATTTACTTAACACTAGTAACTCAGAGAACACACGGTTTGTTTTTATTAACACTAGTAAACAAACTAGTGTTAAACTAGTCTTGTTTGCCAAAGACCTATCTAAATTATGTGAGCTTGAATTCTTAAAACATGTTCAAATTATTTTCCAAAATGAAAACATTACAGGTTCAATTTATTTAATTCCTAGGAATTTAAAAAAATTGAATTGAATTTATATAAGTGGTTATATTTATCTGAAAACTAATCAGGATAGAGCTTCATTAAGAGACTTTATAATCTAATTTGGTAATACCCGCAGTAGGTAGGAAAATACTAATACTTACACAATAAAAAATAAAGGCCTTTCTGAATTAGACATATAAGTCTATAGACACAGAGGGAAGGCTGACAGTTTTAACTGTAAAACCGCAGCCACGGATCAAGCATAAACACAGAAAACACAAAATTTACCACTTCCCATTGGGCATGAAATTCTTAATTCTTAATTTGAGCACCAAAGAGACAAAGAGATCACCAGGTGGTTAGGCCACAGAATCCGAAGAATTCAGCATCCACAATCAAGCATGTACGCAAAAGAACCAAACTCAAACCCACACCAAGCTATCGATGAACAAGTGTCCCGAGCACATGACCAAGAGTAAAACTCACCATCACTAGGTGGCCCAGCAGGAACAAAGCGCAGAGGGTCCGAGAGCCTTGTTACCCAGATGGAGAAAACGCAGATTCCCAAGACAAGGTCCAACCCATCCGATTCACAACACCAGCTGTGAAAGACAAAAATGCACCAGACAATTTAGCAGACAATTTTATTCAGGCCGTTGTGATAGAGAGAAGGGCACTAATAAGGATGGTTTCAAGCAAGAGGGAGGAAACCTGGAGTTTCTTGAAAGGAGAGAATCCCTGGGGAAGGTGGAGTTTGGTCTCATCTCAGAATATGTGCTCAGCCATTTCCCAGAATGCATCACCACCATCTGGGAGAACAGGGCTCTGATGAAGTTCAACATCCTCAACGTGAAGAAAGCAATTCGATCAGGGTGTGTGGCTGAAAAATTAATCAATCTATGAAAGAAATGGAAAATTTTATTCGAGCCAAACTGAGGATTATAACCAGGGAACAGCATCTCCTAAAGCTCTGAGAACTGCTCTGCCCATGAGAAGTCAAAACACAGTTACATTTTTCAAGACAGAGGCTGTGTGTTAAATGACGTATTATTGAGAGTTTACACAATCCAGATCTGCAAGTACAAAGGGGTGGGTCATCATGACCCTTTGCAAGATCAAGAAGGAACGTTATCTCTTTTTTTTTTTTTTTTTTTTTTTTTTTTTTTGTGGTACGTGGGCCTCTCACTGTTGTGGCCTCTCCTGTTGCGGAGCACAGGCTCCGGACCCGCAGGCTCAGCGCCCATGGCTCACGGGCCCAGCCGCTCCGCTGGCATGTGGGATCTTCCCGGACTGGGGAGCGAACCCGTGTCCCCGGCATCGGCAGGCGGACTCTCAACCACTGCACCACCAGGGAAGCCCTCTTTTTTTTTTTAATTTAATTTATTTTTTTATACATCAGGTTCTTATTAGTTATCTATTTTATACACATCAGTGTATATATATCAATCCCAATCTCCCAATTCATCCCACCACCACCATCACCCCCCACCACTTTCCCCCCTTGGTGTCCATGTGTTTGTTCTCTACATCTGTGTCTCTATTTCTGCCCTGCAAACCGGTTCATCTGTACCATTTTTCTAGGCTCCACATATATGCATTAACATACGATATTTGTTTTTCTCTTTCTGACTTACTTCGCTCTATGTGACAGTCTCTAGATGCATCCACGTCTCTACAAATGACCCAATAAGAAGGAACGTTATCTTTTAAGGAGTCATCTTGTTGATGCTGGGAGAATGTTGTTCTTTACAGTTGAGCAGGTATTTCTGCTGATGGGGGAGGTCTGGTCAATGCACAATGCAGATACACGATGCACAGTAGAGGGGAGAGAGGAGACCGAAAGGCAGAGAACATTTTTATGCTTATATTTTTTCTCGTCCTACCATAAAATACAAATTTTATTTCACAACAGGTGCAACAATCAAATCTGCCACCTGCTTACTGTAGTCCAGGGAAGTGAAGACTGAGACATGGAGCTGAGGGGGTCTTTCATGATTTTGCTACAGAACTCGTTCGTGCGCCCCACACACAGTGAGGCCAAACGAATCACAACATCAGAGTTTGGAGCAGGGAAAGGTTTATTGCAGGGCCAAGCAAAGAGAAAGGGTGGCTCGTGCTGAAAAAAAACCTTTGCGATGAGGGCTGTGCAGGGTGGGTAACTTTCTTCTGATTAGCTGGTGGTGAGGTCACAGGGCGGGGCTCCAGGAATCCTGTGCTCAGCCTGAAGTTACCTTCCTCCACCTGCGTGGGAGCCTCAGCTCCTGAAGAAGAACTCAGAGATATTGTTGTGTACATTCCTTCACGTGGAACCAGGACACTGCCCCAAGGCAGCACTACTTTTTCTTGACTGCTCCTCCTTTCTTTCTGTATCCCCTCCCTTCCCTCATCAGCAACAGTTTGACCCTGCCTTTTGGAACTCAGGGAAGGTCTTTGGAGGCTGAAGGAAGCCTATTTCCTACAAACAAGAAACGGGGGACAGGGAAAGGATTTGCACCCGGGAGTCGCACAGGGTCAGTTTCAACAAGACCCGTTTTGGTCCCAAAATGGCAATAAAATCTCCTGTCGTTATCAATTTTACATAATTATTGGTAAATCAGTTTTTCCCTCAGCCTTTCAAAGTCTCGAAAGTGGGATGCTCTACTCTCTTTATATATTTCGAATATTTATTTGCAAGGAAATTTAACAAGTTTTTTGCCAATAGCAATATTTATAAATGTATTTTGTCTAGTGTCATGAAAATAAAAATTGGCCTTGTGCCATGACTTTCATAGTTTTTCAAGTTTATACTATTTATATTCTTCACTTTTTAATCACTTATTCTGGCCGAAATGTAGTCACACACTACATTATCTGAATGCACTACTTTCTGTCATGTTTGGGTGGGACTTACTTTCTATCAATAGGATTATTTCTGAGCAAAGGACATGCTAAAAATGCACCCAAAAATCCATAATATGATTCATAATCCTCCCAGTTTCTTACCTTGTAAGGAGTCATAGGATTAAAGTAAGTAATTTTGTAAAATTTAAATTTGCATTTTAAGAAGGCTTGCCTGAGAAGAGGAAGCATTTTCTCACACAGCCATAATTAAACAACAAAAAAAGAAAGTGGTAATCACAATGCCTTGCATTTAAACACTGCTTTCTTCGGGAACAGCAAAGTCATGGGAATCAGAGCTGGGAAGGACCTTGCAGAGAGAAAATCAAGTTCAACCTGCCATTTAAATGATGGGAAATTGAGGCCTAGGAAAAATTAAGTGACTTTTAAGGCCTTAGCTTTACCAGCTAATGGCTGGGACCGCTTAAAATAAATGAACTTCCAAAAATCTTTGCTTCAGGAGTCATATAATTAAGCTGTGAATATTATCACCTTACTTCTAAGGGACCGAGGAAATAAGTTAGAAACAGGTGACTATAATGTATGCAAGTTACAAAGTAGCAAAATGAGAGCTCAGAATTCTTGCCTCTTGTCTGGATGCTCTGAGGGATCCCCACCTGCAGCACTGAGCTGCACTGATCAGTTTCGTTCAAATTTACCATTCAGTTTTCGACAACCCTACTGTTAGTGTTATCCTTCACTTTAGGATGTAAAGGTGTGAGGACAGACAGTTTGTAGGTCCTTTTTTTTTTTTTTTGGTACGTGGGCCTCTCACTGCTGTGGCCTCTCCCGTTGCGGAGCACAGGCTCCGGACGACGCGCTGGCTCAGTGGCCATGGCTCACGGGCCCAGCCGCTCTGTGGCATGTGGGATCTTCCCGGACCGGGGCACGAACCCGCGTCCCCTGCATCGGCAGGCGGACTCTCAACCACTGTGCCACCAGGGAAGCCCTGGATGTCCTTATTAATCATGATTTTGGCAGAATGTAAAAATACAGAATCAAAGACTGTCTACAGATGTCTCCACATCACAGTGATGCTCCCTTAAAAATTCAGGAATCCTCACCGGAGGACAGGAGTAAACCCAGCTGCCAGCAAAGGCTTAAATATGGGTCAAATAGGCAGAAGCACCAGTGATCAGTCTTTATTTTCAAACCCCTTGCCTTCTTGTTTCATTTTAAGAGTCCTGGGTAACAGACAATAACTATGGGATACCCGTTTCCCATGTAGCCAGAGCTTTTTAGAATCTGAAAGAAAGGTCATTAGGGAGGTTATTCCCAGGGGTAAAGCTGGAAATGCCTGGGCATTCAGGAAGCAAACTCACAAAAAAAGACTGGAAAGGCCTTGGGTTCGGATTTCACAGAAGTCCTGCTGAGTCTCAAATGCTCCTAAATTTAGAAAGTAGATGTGGAAACTGGCACAACTTGAAAAACAGGTAAAAAATCATAAAACATTTCTGTATTGAAGAGTATTTTAATTTTAAAATATTATGTCAACTTCCTCTTCCAGGAAAATGGAGTAATATGTCTCCCTATACCCCCAGAGAAGTACAACTAAAAATCCTGGATGGAATATACACAACAAAAACAAAAAGGTTCTACACGGAGGAGAGAAGAGGAAGACTGGTCAGGAACCAAGGAATAATGCGGTGTGAGCCCCAGGGTTCCCCCCTTCGGCCACATGTGTCCCTGTCTTTGAACTGAATAAGCTACAACTGAGAAATGGCAACGGAAGCAGACAGAAAAAACAAAAGCAGACAGAAAAAACAAAAACGGAAGCCTGCTCTGTCTGGTCAAAGGCAGGGAAGGAGCAACCAAGCAGGCAGAAAACTTTCAGACAAAAGACAACTGCTCCAGTGCAACTAAAAACCAGAGAAAATGGTGTCCTCCACCCGCCCCGCTCACAACCATGCAGGCAAAGGCTAAGTAGGGGGCCGAGATGTCCCCTACACAGGCTGGGACAAAGGCCCAACACCCTCCCTGTCTGGGATGTTGTCAAGGAAGTCAAGTGGGAGCCGAGACCAGCCCTTAGCTGGTAAGGACCACCCACCCCTGCCTGGATCACCGACTTAAACGTACAATTATACAACTTTTAGGGAAAAAATGAAAGAAAACCTTTGGCATCTAGGGTTAAGCAAAGAGTTCGCAGACTGATACCAAAAGCGGCATCCATAAAAGAAAAATGTGATAAATTGGCAATTTCGCTGAAGTTTAAAACGTTTGCCCTGCAGAAGGTCCTATCCAGAGGATGAAAACACAACCTACAGGATGAGGGAAATCTCTGCAAACCAAATATCCAAGAGAGGACAAGTATTCAGTATCCTACTGAGCTTTGGGGTGACTCTAAAATCAGTAGAATATTTTTTTTAACAAATGGGTTGGAGGTTATACCTACAAAAGTGGCATCTTTCATAACTGTCACCTTGGGAAGTTACACAAACCTCGAGAAGTTACGTGCTTGGAACACGGCTCCAAACGTTTTGAAGCTCCTCTTGGAGTTACCTTCAAAAACAGCTAACGAAAAAGTCATGTCATTTTTCATTGAGAACAGCATCGATGCTCCATCAGTCGTACCTGTCCCTCAAAAGACCAAGACGTGCACTTCCAAGAACAGTCAGAGATTAGACATCGCAACTAATGAATATGTTTAAAAAGAGTAAACCCCCCAACAAGATAAAAAGAACCGTTTTTTACCAACTTATATCACACATAGCTCATTCCCCTCATGTAGAATTTCTAGAAAGCATTGCAAAAAAGGCCAATAAACTTATAGAAAAACGTGGTTAAAGGCCGCGAACAGATAATTCACGTGAAAGGCATTAGTAG
Organism: Platanista minor; assembly: GCA_004363435.1. Taxonomy (NCBI): domain Eukaryota; kingdom Metazoa; phylum Chordata; class Mammalia; order Artiodactyla; family Platanistidae; genus Platanista; species Platanista minor. The sequence continues at coordinate 22,668 of RJWK010003948.1, forward strand.
TGTGAAAAGAGGCTCAACTCACAGGTGACGAAAAGTGCGCTGAGAACTTGCTTTCACCTCTCAGGTCAGCATGTCAGAAGTTTGCTGACACCGTGGGATGGGCGTCTTAAGCCGGCAACTTGGCAATATTTATCCATATAATGCAGGTCCTGTTGTTTTGCAACCCGGCCCGGGCACGGAGGGCAGGGAGACACGGAGGAAAGAGTCCGGCGCCCCAGGCCGTAGGGGGCAGGTGTGAGAAGCAAGGAACTTACAAGGCTGGTCTCCGCACCAGCCCCGCGGAGTCTTCAAGTTCATCCAGAGGCCTCAGCAGGGTCCAGGCCCGGCCTGGGTGGGTGGTGGAGGCAGGGGTGATCTCAGTACCACATCACTCTCCAAAGCTGCATCCCTGAAAGTGGTCCCCACGGTGGGCGCGGTGGCCAGAACCCACATCCCGAGGACAGGGGAGGGGTGAGGAGAAGGGAGGAGCCTTGGAGCGCCTGGGGCTGGCGGGCAGGTCAGCCTGCAGTCATGTCCTCTCCCTGACCTGAGGACTTCCTCCCGCACTGACCTTTGACCCAGCAACTACCCCACAGATACATTTCCACGTGTGTCAATGACATAGGTGGAAGGTATTTCAGCTTTCTTTGTTATAAAAGATTGGAAATAACCTGCATTCCTCTCACTATGGGACTGATAAATAAATTATGCCACATTCATAAAATAAAATTTTATGTGGATGTTGCGAAAGGAGTATATTCCTCAAGCACTAATATATTGCTAAGTGTGAAAAAAAGCAATGTGTGGAGCAGTTTATAAACTTTATGTCATGGATATAAGCTTTTTGTAATGCCATAGGTGTTAAGGAAGGGAAATGTATTTATACATGACATATAGCTATAATATACGCATGATGTCATTGTACATAAATAATGCATACAGAAGCAAACACACGGTCATGGCATATATATCTCTGGGAGGATATGTCAGAAACTGATAATGCAGCTGCCCTGGGAGCACTTAAGGCTGAGAATGGATCATGAGAAATGGTGCTTCCGCATCTGAGCGCCTGTGAACAGTGAGCTATTGGCAGCCACACTCTTTGCTATATACCCTATGACTCAGACCTTATTTTAGGCAGCCTTTCCAAATGATGAGTTGTTACGAAAGTACTTTGAACAATGACACAACTTTTTGAATAGTGTACATAATCTCCCTGAGCGACTGCAAAGGTGGCGTCTGTAATTTTTACATTAAATTTTTCAACTGCTCGTGTTACTTTAACCTCCCCCCCAACACGTCCCCAGTATGAATACGTAAATAATTGACATGGAGAAAGTCAGTTTTTCCATTGTTTGTTTGGCTTCTAATCGTCAGTAGACTAAATGACCATGGTAATAGCTTTCAGTTTATTTCTAATAAGAATAGACTGAACCTCAAAAAGATTAAAACTTATAACCACTAAACATGATTTCATGTTTTGTAAATTATACTCAAAGATTCAGAAATCTTTTACGATATGCTCCTATTTCTGTGAGATTCCAACTTTTCATGATTTTCCTGTCTGTATTCCAAATTCAGTACCGTAGGCAACACATTCTTATAAATCACTTCCCAAATATAAAATTACTAAAATGTAACTCAAATATGTTCCATTATTTCATTCAACGAGCACTTATGGAGTGTTTGCAAAGTGCTACATGAAATTAATACTCTCTTAAAAATGACAATGAAGAAAGAGAAATATCAATCAATAAATAAGACTAACAAAAAATTCCAAATAATAATGCAACCTTATGGTGGTCCTGGTTATGTAAATACTTTCCCATTCTTCATTTTTTTAATTTCCCTATTTCACAGGCAATCGTTCTCCAGGCATTTTCTGACTAATGAAGGATTGCTGGGGGTGTAAGAATTAGCAAGCCACTCACATCAGCTCAAGTAAAACTGGATTTTCTGAGCAGACACAAAGGAATTACCTAGAAGCAAAGTCTGTAATACAGCTGGACCTCTGGGAAGTGGATATTTCTTGAAAATGGGTCTCTCTTTTCTCTCACTCTGCATCAGGCAGCCTGGTAAGACCAAGGTATCCAGAAGGGTTATTCCAGAAATTGATGTTTGTGTCAATCATTTATGTAAATATTTAAAAGGTGTAGTACATATTTTTCTGCAAATACGATCTGATACTGCCTCACCTGTAACTTTTTGATAGCTAGCGGTTATCCTCAGTGTAAATCTCAGAGCCCTCTGCTTACCTATCCAGCCTTATTTCATGATATTCCCTCTGCCCCCCTACACACCCTCCCTCAACCTCCAGACCTTTCTACATCCTGTAGTTACGCTTTGAACCGTTAGCACTTTAACGTCGTATAACTTATACTGAAACACTTCCTTTTGTTTTTACATTTTTAAAACCAGTTGCAGTCAGGTCTGTTCTGGATATAACTGGGAGTAGAGGAAGAGATGGCAGGTAGCACAATGATCTCACGTTAAGCCTGTCTCCGTGCCTACACACTCACCAAGAGCCGGTTCACCTCCCCGTCTTTCCTCCATCCTCGTGAAATCAGATCAGGGAAGATCCTAAACCCAGTCATCCAAAATGAAAATGGTTGATAGTTTCCATTTCATTTACCTCTCCCAGTGGTATTTGCATTTTATCCTGAATCAAAACTTTAAAATAAAGTTAAAACGTTAGAATGTTAGCATTTCCATCATCAACCAGTAGAAAATTGATATGATTGGGAAGGCAGGCAAGGACCTTTCAGTGCCTCCTAGTTCAAACCATATCCTGCCTTCATAAGAGGCTGACCTTGGCTGTACTCTGGTTGTCAAGAAAGTCTATATCGCACAGATGAATAAACTGAATTTCTCATAAAGCTGGCCATTATTGCATCTGCCAAAGCAGGGCCGCAGAGCTACCCATCAACACACATCTCAAATGAATTTCCACAGTAGGCCAGAGATGATTAAATAATTTTTGTAGAACAGCATTTGAAATTTTGCTTTTATCTATATTTTTTATAATAGTCAACAGAGAACGGATTGCATCCCTCCAAGAAAAGAATAATCTGGCATTTTAAAGAAGTCCTGAGGCACACATTAGCACAAAAAACCCATCCCGCTCCAGAGTGTCAGGCACGCACATCTTAGAGGCCTCTTCAGGTACTTTATCTTTCAGCTTTTCCAAATGTTATTTTTTAAAAGCATCCAGATGTCTATCCTAAAGGCAATTATTTCCTTAAAGTTCATAGAGAGTCGGAGACAAAGGAAAAATACATTTTAACATTTGTGTGTTTGTCCCCCCGGCAGCAGAAGTTAAGCGTTAAATTGCACTATGACTCTAAAAGCTGTAAGGAAAAAGGGACGGACCATGGATAACTTTAGTCAATGACTTTAGGAAATCCATGTTAGTCAAGTCTGCACAAATCCTCACACTTTCTTCTGAGACATAGTCAGTGCTTCCATAATGGGTAAATACATGTCTCCTTGGCTAGGCTAGAGTGTCCAGTTTTTCCATCAAACAACAACCTAGATGTTGCTGTAAAGATATTGTGTAGACATGATTAATATCTTCAGTCAGTTGACTTTAAGGAGATTACCCTTGATGATATGGGTGGAACTCATCCAATCAGTTAGAAGCCTTCGGAGCAAACACTGAGGTTTACTGGAGAAAGAGGAGTTCTGCCTTGAGACCTCAGCATCGGCTCCAGCCTGCTGACCTGGAGACTGACCAGTGCCCACAGTCTTGTGAAGCAGTCCTTGAAGGAAATCTCTTTATAGGTGACGGGTGGATCAGCCGATAGATAAATATCTCCTTCTCTTGGCTCTGTTTCTCTGGAGAACCCTGACTCATACACCTTCCCATGCTATCGTACTGATTAATTTACACGCCACATCTGATAGTTTTTGCAAGGATAAGAGCTCTGTGAATATATTGAGATATATCATCTTAGTGAATAGATTATTTACTGCACTCAATCAGCTTTTTCAAGCCATGATCCCAGAGTCGTAGACAAATTGCTTGAGTGACTCAAGTGGCCAGAAGAAGGAGAGCTTCTAAATGATCCTTTGTCATTTCCAGGATGAACTCGAAAGATCTGATTCACCATTATTGGTGCTGTGTGCTTTAGCTGGAGAAGTGAGAGCCAGGCAAATGGAATTTACATACTACAAACACATCACAAAGGCGCCAGGTTAATCTTTGTGTGCTTGCCTTGATGTTTCCAAGGAAAGTGGGAATACGTGCCTAATACTTCCTCAGCTTGAACTATGCTTTGCTACCTCCTTGATTTATTACCTATTTGTCTCATTTCCCGATCTAGATCATAGGAGTTAAATTCAGATGTGCCAGTGGAACAGCTTCATTTACTCTTTGGAAGAGCTCTGCTTAAATAGTTTACCCTCTGCCAATAACTTCTCTTTAGCTAATAATGCCTGTAAACATTTTAAATGAAAAGGGAGAATTGTGGATCGTCTCCAAGGAGATTAACCTTCCATTTTCTAGAAGATGGAGGCACCAGAGAGTCTCATAAAGATAAACCAACACATCTGACAAGTGGTGTCTCCGTCAGCCTCTTACACCTCCCAGAGTTCTCACATGCCTAACCTCCTACAGTGTGACATGTTGCAAGATACTGTGATCTCCGGGCTTAAATCCATGGTATCTATGATTTTACAAAGCCAGGCTGGAACGACAAGTAATTCACTTAGAATGAATGAAGGGGCCTCTCATTTCAAAAGAGTCATTTTTTAAAATTCTCTTGGTCAATCTGGACGTTTGCTGGCTTTGCTCAAAGCTGGGGGCATGTGTATTCTCATAGAATGTGTGACTTTAGCTTGCTCTGAGCCCACTGATATCAAATTCAAGCTGGTTGATCATTCTAGCAATATTCATTCTGTGATTATTACCAAAATCACCATGAGTACACTTACCTCTTTTCAGAGTGAGCCTTTCATCCGGGACTCTTGGGTAGATTAATCAACACAACTCCAGACTTTTTGTTATTGTTATGTATCAACAAGGATGCGTGATTCCATTGGTTCTTCAATTTTTTTGTTCTGCTTTCACACCCATTTTCTTGCTTACTACTCACAACATCTTGTAATTTTACTTTACAGATGAGGATGTTGTGTCCTAAAGAGAGCACGTGACTCATCCATCAGGACTTGGTAAATCAGAGGAGTCAAAGCAGGACCAGATTGCAGGCCGGCATCCTCCCCGTTACACCCTCTCAGGTTCAATACCCCGATGCCCATCCGAGCTCTTCCTGGACACCTAACCGATCCACTCGAAGCCTTCTTTGTAAGGCAGTCTCGTGTCCTGAGACCACTTTCCTCCCCATGGACGCCTGAGGAGGGTCTGCACTGCACGTACAGGTCTTTATTCTGTTGGCTCTAAGGTGTTACTCTAGCAAAACCAGCTACCCTGGTGATATCTTGGAAAGCAGACGGAGTAGAGGGACTGACTCATATGAAAGGCCCTGGGGACTTTTCAATCATAGATTCACATATAAGAAACTAAGGCCAGGCGGTTAAGGATCTGCCTGCCAATGCAGGGGACACGGGTTCGAGCCCTGGTCCGGGAAGATGCCACATGCCACAGAGCAACTAAGCCTGTGCACCACAACTACTGAGCCTGTGCTCTAGAGCCCACGAGTCACAACTACTGAGCCCGCATGCCACAACTACTGAAGCCCGCACGCCTAGAGCCCATGCTCCACAACAAGAGAAGCCCCGCTCACCACAACTAGAGAAAGCCCGTGCGCAGCAACGAAGACCCAATGCAGCCATGAAAAAATAAATAAATAAATAAATAAATAAATAAAAGAAATATTAAAAAAAAGAAACTAAGTTCACAGCAAGGCCACCAGCTAGTCCCCGAGGAACACAGTGAGCAGTGAGCATGCTTGCTTCTACTGACACAGAGAGATAAGTTTATGATACTCTGCTAAGTGGAAAAAGCAGCTTACAAAGTAATAGTTACAGCACCACTGCAATTTTATAAATGGAGAGTAAAAATGTCTGAAAGGGAAAATGCACACTCTGTCCAAGTAATTACTTCTCAGTAATTATAGTAGTATAATCTGAGAAATAAAAAAAGTTTTTATTTTTTAAAATGTTTTTCTGCATTTTTCTAACTTTCAACAATGAACAGGTAGCGTTGAGTAATACAGTGTTTAAGAGTCATCCGAAGTTAATCAGTTCTAATCAGTCATGTGTAGGTTACTGGCCTTACCAACCACTCTCAGGCCAAGGTCCCCCCGTCCCGGTCGGGGGTCAGGGCATGAGCGGCCGGGCGAACCCTGGAGGCCCGGGGAGGAGCACGGACTAGGCTGGGACATTCCCTCGGGCGTGCCTAAGCTTCTCTCCTCCACTTCTAAAGCTGTTTCTAGGCTGCGGAGTAACTATCTTCTGACCTCTTCAGGATGGGGAGGGCACCTTCTCCTAAGCTGACAGCCTATGGTGACATTGCCAGCACCAAAGAACCGCCACCAGTTCCCACCCATGGCCTCTGCACTCAGGCCCGTTTGTAAGGTGAGTAGCTATATTCACAGCTATATAGGTACAGAGAGAGATGCATGGAGAGAGAGAGAGAGAGAGAGAGAGAGAGAGAGAGAGAGAGAGAGAGAGAGAGAGAGAGAGAGGAAAAGGGACCAGAAAATATTTGAAAAGGCAGGGTGGAGCCAGCTTAATCTCTCCACTAAGTGTTAAAGATGCAGCTTCTTTTTAAGCCGTCAGTGGCCTTGTCCTACTGATGTTCCACGTTGTGTGACCTTGGAGCCAGCCTGTGCAGGAAAAGGGAAGGAGAACTGTGAGCTCCTTCTCTTGCATCTGCAGGTGACATCAACCACCTGCCCATGACCTGGCAAAGGGCCGCTGTCAGCCCAGCAGAGGCCCTGACTCAGCTTAGGGAAGAATTTGTACTCATCACGTGGTTCTGACCCAGAGAGCAAGCTCCCGGAACTCTGGAAACAGCGAACGCTTTTCTTTTCGCTTGAAATCCATGTCATTTCAAATGTCATCAGCTCTGAATTCATGTGCAAACAGTACGCAGTGTTTCAAGCAGAATGTTCCACCTGCTTCAGAGAATAAACTCTTTAAACCCGCTCTGGTGCTCATTTACATGCACCCTAGGTAATAAGAAGTAGCTACTGTCTTTACTACGCATGTTTATTCGTGGTTAAGGAGGCCCTTCCCTTAAGGCCTCTATTTGGCTGTGATCTGTTTCCCTGCTGGTGGTTATCCCATGCCCTTTAAACGAATAGTATTTACCTCCATTTACATATGAAAAATACATAGACACAGAGCAAACACGTACCTAGTCTTTACCATGTACCGGGCCCTGTTGAAGCATCTCCCACACACTACCTCATTTAACCCTCAGGACAGTTCTGAGAGAAGGAAGTATTACTATCACCATTTCACAAATGGAGAAAGTGAGGCCCATGGAGGTTAAACAACTCACCAGGGTCACAGAGCCGGTAAGGTGCAGTGCCAAGGTTAAAGCCAGGCTGTCTGGCTCCTGTGTCCATGCTTTCACTATGAGAAACCTCTATTCCGTAAGTCACAGTGACAGAAATCATTCTCACGTGAGTGTCCACACGTAAACGTGAGCACCGCCTTTGAAGTTGCTCCCTGCTGCTGGTAGGGCTAGAAGCTCCTTCCCAAACTAACCAGAGTGATTCGATCTGTTCTCATCCTCTTTGTTGTCCCAGAGATGATCATACAACCTCGGCTGGCCCCACTGGACTAAAGCCCCAGGCTTTTGTTTGAAGATTGAATCTAAATGAGAAGCATGAGTTGCCATTAGCCCTTGGCGAAATGAGAGAATCCTGCCAAGGATGAAATTGCCCTGAGGTAGCAGAGCTGCAAAGTGGAGAGAGTGAAGGGGACCCTTACCAGGTCATTTGAGCTGCCAGAACAAGCTGTACCTGAAGCTGCATTTCCCTTTGAACTTTCTAGTAACATATGCAGTGGAATCCTTTTATTGCTTAAGTCACCGCTTACGCTGGTTTTCTTGTACTTGCATCTAGCAACTAATTTGGTCCAGGAGTGGGATGTTTATCATGCACGGTCTTTTAAAGATGGACTTGGATGAGTTGAAGACAGGGCGGTGACAGGCCATCCTTGACATTTTAAAGGTAAACGTATGGCTAAGTTCCTCCGGGGGTGTGTTGACACTTGAACAATGTCTTGCTGCAGTGTAACAGGAAAGGGCCAATTTTGACTCCAGGTTGGATCTCTTTCTTTTAGCCTTTGCTCTTCGTTGCTTTTTTTTTTAAATTATAATCATACATAATGGCCTGCCTCAGGGAACCCTACCCACCTGTGAATGGCTGAAAGAAAGAAGAAATTAACCTATCCCCTCTCTGAGGCTGGCCATTCCAGGAGATGTTTGGCAAGACTGGTGGCCCTTTTACTTTACTTCCTCCCTGTCTCTCCCTCTCTATTCTCTCTTTTTACTGTACTTCTCTCTCTGATTCTATAAAAGAAACCAGCACCCAGGCCCCCATAAGATGGTTTTTCAGAGACCCTAGCCTGCCATCTTCTCGGTCTGCCGGCTTGTATTCCTGGCCTCAACAAAGTCGTATTCCTGACCTCAACACCTGGCCTGTCGTGCGGCGAGCAGAGTGGAACTTGGACTCTGTAACAGTTATGCAAACCTGCTCATACATTGTGCCACCGAGAGATAAAAATCACTGATAATACCGTATAATCCATGCTCATTTACAGTTACTTTAACAGCCTGGCTGCGGGTACTTCTGCAAACACAGAAGCAAATTCTATTTCCCTAACCAAACGAAACTCTGACGTTGTAGCTTCTGGTTGCCATGAGAACAGTTATATTTAAACGTTCAGTCCCAGAAGCAGTAACACAGATACACAGGTTCCCTGAACCGGTCTGTCGTTCTCCACTTTCACCAGTTTGCATCAAGGACTTTAAGAGGTGGCAGAGGGCTTCCCTGGTGGCGCAGTGGTTGAGAGTCCGCCTGCTGATGCAGGGGACGCGGGTTCGTGCCCCGGTCCGGGAAGATCCCACATGCCGCGGAGCAGCTGGGCCGTGAGCCGTGGCCGCTGAGTCTGCGCGTCCGGAGCCTGTGCTCCGCAATGGGAGAGGCCACAGCAGTGAGAGGCCCGTGTACCAAAGAAAAAAAAAAAGAGGTGGCAGAGTTGAAAGCCAGAAAGAACCCTCATTCAGTAAAAACTCCTGGGTTCCACTTACCTTGCACGACTTGGCCAAAAGTTTCAAATACAAAATCCTTTTCCCGTAACTGGTGGTGGTGAGCTATTTATAAAACATACTTGGAAGCGGCGGTGTTCCCTGAAGGCTGATGGGATTTGTAAACTGTCACGTAACCCTTAGTCCCACGTCACTTGGTCTGTAAGGAGTGAGGTCACAGGAACACTGGACACTGGGTCCAGGGAGAGACATACACGTGCGGCCAAGGAGGGAGCAACAGGAGGGTTTCGGGCCCTAGTTTTTTCATCCGTGCTTTACCTGCCAGGACCACAGAGCTGTCAGAGGCGGATGGCCGGGAGCTGATGAGCTTAAAGGTCAAGGTCCCTCCCACACCGGGACCTCACTGCGCTTTCATAGTCCTGGGTTCTGTTTCTTAAAAAGGGCTCCCAAATTTTATAGGCTTTGCGCCCCAAAAAACTTGGAGGCACCCATGTGCCCACAAGCCAAAAAGAAGGTTAAAGGGCGGATGTTAATTTTAGACACTTACTATCTTTAAGAAGCACTTTCGAACGTGAACACAGGGAACAGGGGATCCTTCTGTCTGGAAGATTCCGACCAGCGTTCAAACATGCTGCCCTTTCTCTCATCCTAAAACAGAAGCCTTTCTTTCCTCCCTTTACAAAACCTCCCTGGGGCAGGGGATGCCACCCCACTCCAGTCAGGATGTCCCCCCCCCACACCCCGGTCTGGGGAAGGTACAGCAACCTCCATGCACAAAAACCCGTCACCTCGTCAGCCCCCGGACATCTCTCCTCCAGAGGCCCCTTCCGCACGTCCTTCCCGCCCCCTGGCCAGTCCCCCATCTGCCTGGTCTTCAGTGTTGGGATGAGCCGTCGGATGCTCTGTTCTCCAGCTGATTCACTCCCCAAATGACCTCAGCCAGTCTCCAGACTCACCAGGTGCCTCCATAAGAGACAACTCCCCCAAACTGTAGCTCCCATCCGGACCTCTGAATCAAACACGCATCCCATCTCCCTTGGACGCCTAAGAGGCACAAGCAAAAGAGAGCTTCTGACCCCCTCGTTCGTGGAGACATCATCCTGCAGCTGCTCAGACCAAGCCCAGGCCATTCTGACCCTCCTCCCTGGTGGCCCTTGCCCCGCCTGCAATCTGTCAGCCCACCCTGGCTCTTACCTGTACGAACACCCAGCACCTGCTCCACCTCCACTCTGGACCACTGCAGCAGGTTCTAACTGACTTCCTGCTTCTGCTTCTCCCTGCTCCAGTCTATCCCCAAACTTCAGCCCCCTCCAAGCAAGACCCAGAGCAGCTGCAGTGGACGGCAAGGCTCTCTGTGTGAACCCCGCCCCGAATATCCGACCTGCCTCTTAACATGCTCCCTCCAGCATGGTGGCTCCCACAGTTCTCTGAATACGCAGGCATCCCTGCCACCCCTGGGCCTTTGCACCTGCCACCCTGGGGCATTTGCACCTGCCACCCCGGGGCCTTTGCACCTGTCACCCCGGGGCGTTTGCACCTGCCACCCTGGAGCCTTTGCACTTACCACTGATGGGTCCCAGAATGCACTCCCCCACCTCCACACCTCCAGATGTGCTCCCTC
>RJWK010003948.1:33548-61822 GCA_004363435.1 Platanista minor
AACCAACCCCCGGCACACACAGCAGTGGGGCAGTCACCGGAACATCGGGATCCCAAGGAGACATGTCCCAGCCCATGGGGGGCCTGGCACTGCAGAGGGGGCTTCACAGAGTGCCCACAGCCAGCGGCTGGGAGACGGAGGGCTGTGAGCCTGGCTGAGAATGTGTGTAAGGTGACACCCCGCGTGCCCTGGGAGCGCGAGAACTTGGGTGTGTTATCTGAGCCACCAGGACCCCGGCATCCGGCCTGCCTTTCAAGAACCACCCTCCCCCGTGTCTCCATCAGACCTGCTCCTCATCAGATATTCCCCATCTCGGCCAGCATCCCCAGCCACCCTGCCAGGGGCCTGAGTGTCACCGAGACCTCTCCCTCTTCCTCAGCCCCCCTCCCCGCCTCTCTGTCCAGTGGGGACTGCCTGCTCTCTGCCTTTAGCAAAGAGGGAAGCATGTGGGCTCTGCAGCCGGCCCGCCAGCCTCTGAAATCTGACGCCAGCCCTTCCGAGGAAGGCAGCAGGTATGTACCACAGGTCAGCCAGCCAGGCCCCTTCCCAGGGCTTGACAGGCAGGTGGTCCTGACAACAGAGACGCAGGTCCCCAAGCAGCGTCCCCTTCAGCTGGTGCCACGGGCAGCCCCGGACCCTGGGAACCACGGGAATCGGGGAATCTCATCCCAGAGGTGACGTGAGGACCCAGGCCTGATGCAGGGAGTTGCCTCAGTGTTGCTGGAAGCAGGTGACGCCTCCAGCAGAGTCAGCTCATTTTTATGGTCACTATTCTTCTCCGGAGGGTTCTCTCCACCCTAATCTCTCCTGAGAATCCACTCCCCAGAGCTGTGGAATGACTGTCCTGGAGCTTCCTCGGTCTCAACCCTTTGCTCCAGGGCAGCCTGGCCTCAAAGCCCCTGCACAAGGTTACACCCCTGAAACCCACAGTTCCTCGGCATCTCACACCTCCGTGCTTGCTCGGGCTGGTGCCCCTGCCTGCCCCCTTCCCCCTCGGCCCTGCACCCCAGGGAGCACAGCAGGGAGACCCTCGGGTCCTCTCAGACCTCAGGCTGGCTCCCTGCCCACCCGCCTGCGTGAACCAGGAGGACCGCAGGTGGGGAAGGCAGCCAGGGCCTGGGGCAGGGCTCTTGGGGCCCAGGTGGCCGGGGTCCCAGATCGAAGCAGGTCTGACGCCCTGGATGCCCCTCCATCAGGCCCCAGGGTGCCTCCCTCTGGCCTCATCTTCCCTCTTTCATCCCACACCCCACCGTTTCTGTCATCGAATTGTCCTGTCCCCGTTCACGTGAGGTTTCTTTATGCGAACGGCTGGTCCTCTGTTTTTCCTTCTGTGACTCCATGAGTTTGCTTCCAGGGGCAGCCGTATCAAAGTGCCACAAACCGGGTAGCTCAAAACAACAGAAAGAGCCTCTGTCGCTGTCCTGGAGCTGAAGTCCGGAATGCGGGGGTGGGCAAGCTCCCTTCCGAGTCTCCAGGGCCGGGTCCTCCCCACCTCTTCCGGGCCCCGGGGGCCCAGGCTCCTCGGCCTGTGGCCCCATCGCTGGGGCCCCTGCTTCCCCCTCCACCCGCTTCTCCTGTCCGTCTCGTGTGAGGACACCCGGGGCTTTGGAGCAGGGCCACCCTAACGACCTCATCGCAACTTGATCACACCTGCAAAGACCCTACTTCCGAAAAAGGTCCCACTCCCAGGCACCTGGTGGGACAGGCACACAGCTTTCTGGGGACATAATTCAACCCACGCCAGTGAGTTGTTCTCAGTAGGAACAAGGTTTCTTCACTGGCGCAGAAGAGGGCAGGTGGCGGAGGTGAGCAGGCCGAGGCCTGGGCAGCGGGCAAGGGCACGCCAGGGACGGTGGCCACCGTACGCCCTCCCAGCATGGGCCCTGCTGCACCAGCATCAGCTCCGTTGTAGCCCGTGTTGCCTCCACGGGGCTCCGGGTGGCTCCATCTCCTGTCACACAAGCACCTCCTCGGCACACACCGCCCCTCCCGGCTACGCCTCCCTCACCTGCTCCATCCAGCCAAGTCCTGCCCACGATTGGGCCCATCCGTCCGGAGAGCCTCCCGGGACCCCCCTCGTATGTCTGGCTTTAAGGATACAGCTGATTTAAGTGCGTCGTCAGTAGTTCTGATAAGTAAAAGTGAGTGAAGGAAAGAAATGTCGCTGAGTAAGATACTGTCCTCCCTGGAGAGGGAGCCCACGGTCACTTACAAGGAGTGAAGTGCACCGCAGCCCGGGCGGTGGCGTCCAGCCCTCAGCATCCCGGGACCCCACCTTCCATCTATCATTCTGGGCAACCTGCCAGGCACCACTGAGGCACAGTGATGACCCCAGACCTGCAGGAGCAAAGCAACCGTGTCACCGTGCTCGCAGATTCGGGGGGTTCAGGGGTGCGGGGAGCACACAGGTAGGACGGACAGTTCCTGCTCCATGAGGCCTGGGAGCTCAGCTGGGGGGACCCAGAGGCCACGGCGACTGAGGCGGGGTCCCTTCTGAAGGCTGCTGGTGTCTCCTGGGCTGGCACAGGCCGTCCTCAGAGGACGGTGGCTGGGTTCCGAGGGCGCTGGCCCTGGAGAGGAAAGCAGATGTGCTCGGCACTGCTGTGACCTCGCCCCAGAAATCCAGGGCCTGACTCCATGGCTGAGGCCGTCACAGGGATGCGCCCAGGTTCGAGGGCAGAGACGCACCTCCTCCGTTTCCATGGCACTGGCCTCGAAGTCACAGAGGAAGGAGAACGAGGGATTTGTGGGATTGGGATGGCGTTGGGGCCACGTGTGGAAGCTACACCTGCCACACGACAGCCAGGATCATAAAGCCTCTGCTTGTCTGCGCAGGTGAGCCCCAGAGCTCACCAGGCAGGTTGACAACAAGCCATTCAGCGTCGAGAGCTCCCTGGAAGAAGAAATTCTAGAAGCAGTCAGAGTGGGAGGATGATATCTATTGAATGCGTACACAGTTCCTTCTTACGGAAGGAACTGTTTGCTTTTATTTTTATTAATAAAATGAGAGAGATATAGTTAAAGAAAAATACTATTTGTGTGTGTGTACCCTTTGTAAAACAGTTTGTATAACAGCAATGTCAAAAAATTGATGGTAGGGCTTCCCTGGTGGCGCAGTGGTTGCGAGTCCGCCTGCCGATACAGAGGACGCGGGTTCGTGCCCCGGTCCGGGAAGATCCCACATGCCGCGGAGCGGCTGGGCCCGTGAGCCATGGCCGCTGAGCCTGCGCGTCCGGAGCCTGTGCTCCGCCACGGGAGAGGCCACAACAGTGAGAGGCCCGCGTACCGCAAAAAAAAAAGACACAAATAAAGTTTTTTTGTTTTTTCCCACACAATCAAACTGGTACAAATCTCCTTCCTTTTTTTTTTCCTGGATAAAAAGAAGTGAAGTGACAAGTGGCTCGTGTGTGTGAGTGTGTGTGCTGTGTGACTGTGTGTGAGTGTGTCTGGCTGTAGTCTAGAAGCCTCCCTCAAACGCTTTCCTTGTTTACATAATGTTTTTATGTTGCACTTTGTGGAGTTCATGCACCTAATTTTCTTGCCATCGTGACCACAGCAGAACCTGTCCGGTTATTAACTGGAATTTAAGTGGATTATCGACTTTGTGGATATCAGCAGCAAACTGTTCATTACAAAACCAGAGATGAAAGTGATTTCAGAGCTTTTGTAAGCAAAAATATAATTACAAAGGTAAATCTGTTGATGAAGAAAATTTTTTAGAAACTCAAAATGCATGTAGTGTGGTCTCTTGGAAATTATTTAGTTTCCTTTCTTCCTTCAGTTTGGGTAATATGCAGTTTAATAGGACTGAACAAAAATGAACTGAATATGTATTGTGCATGAAACTTTGTGCTCCCTGCTACGACATGAAATGCTGAAGGCTGCTGCCCTCGTTATGTGAAAAGCAGTAATAGATGGAGGGAGTGGCCATATGATTTGCTTAGAAATATCAGAGACAGTGAAGTTTGGACCATTTATCTTTTACCTGTCAAAAGACCCATTTCAATTTCATTGAAATGAATAAAATCAATCTCTGTCATTGTGCTCAAAGATGCAAGGCCATCTTCATGTGAAGTGTGACACCCCTCACAGGGAAGCACCCGCCTTTCCTCCTCCCTGGGTCCTTTGCCTGGCATGAGGGACCTTCCAAATGCTCACCTGTCACTTTATTTTTTTATATATAAATTTATTTGTTTAATTTATTTATTTTTGGCTGGGTGGGTCTTCGTTGCTGCGTGCGGGCTTTCTCTAGTTGCGGTGAGCGCGGGCTACTCTTCCTTGCGGTGCGTGGGCTTCTCATTGCGGTGGTTTCTCTTGTTGCGGAGCACGGGCTCTAGGCGCGTGGGCTTCAGTAGTTGCAGCATGCAGGCTCAGTAGTTGTGGCGCACGGGCTTTGTTGCTCCGCGGCATGTGGGATCTTCCCGGCCCAGGGCTCGAGCCCGTGTCCCCTCATTGGCGGGTGGATTCTTAACCACTGTGCCACCAGGGGAGTCCATCCGTCACTTTATTAAATCGTGTTCCTTATTCCCTCACGTACATTTTCCTTGAAGTTCCCATACATTTGGGGGCATTACATCCCCCAAATATAGGCATGGTGGGATCTTATAAATACTTTAAAAAGCATTTAACTGGAGCTTGGCAAGCCTGACATTTGCAGAGACGGCTGTTGGTATATGCAAGGTTTCTACACAGCATGAAGCGGGACAAACCCTGCTGCTTCCCTGTGGCCTGGACTCCCCAATATCCAGTCTTCACTGATGTCTGCAGTGCAGGAGCCCTTCTTCCCAAATCCCAGTCACCCCGGGAAGAAGCGAGGAGACCTCTTCGGGGGGTGGGGGGGGGAAGTGCTTTGTGATCCTAAAACCGGCATCCAAATGGAACGCACTGTGGCCTGAGCTTTAACAAATACCGGGGTTGGTGGGGGGGGTGTGTGTGTGGGAAGAGTGACTTGAGTCAGGGACCCGGAAGTGTCCCAGGTCAGAGTCACTGCCCCGCACACCCTTGGGCTCCTCTGGCCCCCTTAGCCCCGCCCGTCCCCCCTCTGCTGCAAGTGGGCTGAAGGCTTGGACAGAGAACTGGAAACAGGCAAACTTCGTCTTCGGCACAGCCAGCATCCCTGCTCCGCCGCCCTGCTGACCTCCCCTCTCTAACTCCTGAAACCCGCAGGCCAATCTTTTCTGAGGAAAGGATCAAATATTTCTGGGACGGTGGACACATGTCTCTTAGAATCACCATTATTGTTACGTGGTTGCTAGACGCCTGGCCTGTGAGGGCGGCTGCTTGGGGAAGACAGCCCTGAAACCACTCTGGGAGCTGGGACCCTTCTGGCCGGCCCGGGGGGACCAGGGCTGAGTCTCACCAAGCACCAGATTTCCCCTCCCCCTACTAACCAGGTTGGGTCCCCGCGGGCTCCGGGAAAGCGTCAGATTCAATTCCCTGACCTGGAATCTAAGCCATGGGGGAACGCCAGGGTCTCGGTCTTTTCCACCATCAGGAGGAGGGTGAGAATGCAGGGGAAAGGACCACCGGACTGTGTGCAGGTGACTAAGGTCCAGACAACAGGCTTCCTTTGGACCAAGAGGATGACACTGACCACCAGCCAACAGATGCTTCAGGCCGCAGGCCCCAGGGCTGCCCCTCCTAATGCGCGTTTTGTAGTCTGCTTTGCGAGCGCTCTTCGCTGGCTTCCTTTGGGAAGCCTGTGTTCTCCAGCGGAGCACCTGTCCGGATGCACGAGAGCTCCCCGGGTGTTCTCCAGGGGCCAGGCGCTGCTGGTGCCGCTGGAGCCGGCGCTGGCGGCCGTGGAGCGGGCTGTGGAGCAGCTGCTCTCAGGGTTCCCTCCCCGCGCGCTCAGGCGGGGTGCTTCGGAGGCTTAGCCACGAGCAGAGGCTCAAAGAGCCACAGTTCAGCCCCGGCCGGAGGCCGCGCCCGCCTCCAGGGGCTGCCCTCTCGCGCGGCCCGTGAGTGCCTCGAGCCCGCGTGGCGGAGCCGCCCGGAGGTGGTCCCGGCCGGCGGGCAGCAGGTGGGCGGCTCGGCTCGGCCGGGCAGTGTTTACCTGGCTCGCAGGAAGCCCTGGGGGCGGGGGAGGGGCAGCGGGCGCGCCTGGCGCTCGGAGCCGCCGCCGTCAGTCGCCGCCGCGCGCCAGCGAGGACGAGCCTGAGGCTCCGGCGGCCCGCGTCCCCGACCCGGAAGGCGGCGCCGGCGCCCCGGGACCCCGCGCGCTTGGGGCCCGCGCGGCGAGGAGGCGGCCTGGACCCCGCGGCGCCCTCGGCCTGGGAGCGGCGAGCGCAGCGCGGTGGGTGACCCTCGCCGGGGCCGGTAGGGCCCCTTTGCGCCCTCGGAGCGGGGACCGCGGCGACCCGGCCGCGGGGCTCCCCCGGGCGGCGGCGCAGGTGGCGGCAGGTGGCACCCGGGCGGCCGCCCTGCGAGCGGTGGGCGCGGGTGTAGACGCCGATCCAGGGCGGCGGCGCTGTCCCCAGCGGGTGTCCGGGGGTGGGCTCGGCCGGGCCCGGCGGCCGGGGTCGCGGGCAGAGCGTGGGAGGGGGTGAGGGTGGAGTTTGGGGTGAGAGGTGACAGAGGTCAAAAGGGGCCCGCCCCGGGCGGGCTGGGAACGCGCGCGGGTGGCGAGCTTTCGGGCGGGCGGGGGTCCCCACCAGCCTCAAGTGCTTCTGAGTGACACACCTGGAGCCGAGCGGACGACTCCTGCCGTTCCCCCGCCCCACGAGCCGAAAACCAGTTTCCTTTTGAGCGCCGAGGGCGGTGACAGGCGACTCTCCGGGCTTCCGCCTTCCGGGGGCCCGTCCCGGCTCGGGCCGAGCCGCCCGCGCCCACCTGCGCGCCTGGCGCCCCCGGGCGCGAAGCCCCCCTGGGCGCGGCGCCGGGTTGGGTGGCCCTTAGGGTGCCCTGTGATCTGTACGATTCCCTGACATTCAGTGGCTCTGGGTCCTTCGGGCTGCTGGCGGCACTGCCTCGTTTCTTTGAGCGTCTCCTTTCACCTCGTTTCAGAAGGCAGAGTGGGGCTGGGAAAAACGTTTGCGTTTCTTTGGTGATCTCAGTAGGAGTCTGGCAGGAAATAAGCGCTTTCTGGTTCCCGGTTCTCTGTTTTCCAAATGCTACAACGTGAGAATCGACAACGCCTGTTCAGTTTGCCTCTGCAGCCGTGGAAGGCATGGGCCACAGCCGGGAGTGCTGGGAGAGGTGTAAACACGGTGCAGGGGGGCCGCTGGCTGTTCTGGCCACGGATACCCACACCTGGCCTAGAAAGAGAGATTTTCAGAGGGAGGGAAGTTTAGGGTGCGTCCTATTTAAGACCTGTGGGTTTTGGAGAAGACTTTAGGCCCCCAGCTGAGGGAGATAGTTTACAGGGTGGCCCACAAGTCGGGGACCCCCCCTGAATCGGGCTCAGTCCTGACCCCCGCTTCTCCCTGGCAGGACCGCCTATGAGTGCTGGGGGCCTCCTCGGACGTGGTGAGCCAGGTGCAGAGCCAGCGGGAGCCTGGGGCAGAGCAGCTCTTCAGCGGGGGATGGGCCCAAAGGACCCACCAGCAAGTGGGCTGCAGCCTCACAGCTGTGTTTCTCCCAGCCCAGGAGAAGTGCCCATCAGTCGTCGTATTTTTTTTCAAGTGGGATAAATCAAAACCTGAAGGGAGGGAATCGAGTTCAAAATTATTGTAAAGTGTTGGCTAACAGTCACTCCCAACGGTTTAACTGTTCTGAAATGACTCCCTTTATTAACTCAGGGTTAAACACAAGCTGTTTGGTTCGCATCCACTTTAGAAACCTTTTGTTGTTTGACTTTTAGTTTCTCTAGATTCTTTAAAAATTTGCAGCAGCATCAGCCGCTGTCTCTGTGCCTTTTCCACCCAGGTGTCCAGGTAGCATTTTTGACCACTTACAAATTGCCAGGCTGTCTTCTTAGAGCAATATATATCACCTCACTGATAGGCAGCATGCCCTGGGGTACCCTCATTTGATACAACTACCCTATCAGTACTCTCATTTTTACTGACTAGGAAACGAAGGCATGGAGACAGCCAGGGCGCCCAGGACTCAGTTCTGGGAACCTGCCACCAGCCCTTTGTTGCTGCCCTTCAGGGCAAGTAGGACACCTTGCAAAACCCACAGGGCTCCCTTCCCCTTCTCTGTTAAAATTCCACCACTAATGAGCGGCCACGCCCAACAAAATATGCTTCCTCTTCAGGACGATTGGCCTCGAAGGCCGCTGTCAGGTCTCTGTTAGTCACCTTTTCCTTAACTTCCTCAGTAAAGTGGACAGTATAGAAGGAAAGACGGTTCTCTAATTCCTCAGTACGCTTTTTAGTAAGTAGTCGTCAAGCAGTAAGACATTTCTACTGGTCCGTGAGAGCCACTGAAGGAAGCTTAAATCAGCCTGAGTTTGGGGCCCCAGGAGGTGAGTTTAAAGCAACAGTAATTATACACAGGGAGACCCCTGGTGGTCCCATTCAGCAGAGATGAGCAGAATTCAAACTCCACCTAAACGTGTAGCCGTCAGGCTTCAGCCAGAGAAATGGAACCAATGGGAGATGCACACGAGTGACTTATGGCAAGGAATTGGGGCTGGAGAGGCCGACCAGACAGGAGGCTGCAGCTCTCAGGCGTGAGCTGAGGCCACATCCAGAGGTCACGCTGCAACCAGGAATAGGGAACAGTGCCTATTCTGAAGCTTTTAGCAAAGTCTCAGAGGCAATAATTGCTAAAAATTCATAAATTTTGAAATTTATGGACTCTGTGAACACCTCTAAGTGTGAGGCTCTATTATTAAAAAAAAACATAGATGGATGCCTAGAGAATGAGAATAAACAGACTTAGGTGAGGCATCCTGAATGTATCGAACATTCTGCAAATCAGCAATAGAAAGCAAACTGCCCAATCGAAAAAGATGTGACTGAACAGGCTGGCCTAGAAGAGAAAACCCAGATGGGCTAGTAAACTATGAAAAGATGCTTAACCCACTAGTTCTCAGGGAATCAAAAATCACATCAATGGGATAATTTTTCATATCCATCATACTAGTAAAAAGTTTAAATTGACTATACCACGTATTGAGGAAGATGTAGAGAAGTGAGAACTCACATTATTGTGAGTAGGAGTGTAAATAAAAACAGACACTTCAGAGAGGAATCCAGAAAAGCTGATGACGGACGTTCCCTATGACCTCGTGATTTCACTCCAAAGTTCACCCTCTAGGGAGAACCTGGTCTAAGTACATAGGGCACATACAAAGGTTGCTCACAGAAGCAATTTTTTTAAAGCTTTTTATTTTGAGATAATTGTAGATTCCCATGCAATTGTGAGAAATAATAGAGATCCATATATGCTTCATAACATCTTGCAAAACTATAGACAATATCACATCCAGGAGATTAACACTGGTACAATCCATCAGCTGTGTTGAGATGTCAGATTTCGCTAGTTTACGTGTGTGTGTCTGTGTGTAGTTCTTTGTAATTTTATCACACATGTACAATCGTGTGACCACCCACCTTAGGTAGGACAACTCCGTCACAAGTTCCCTAGGGCTGCCCTTTATGGCCACAGCCAACTTCCCCCTTCTCCCTCCCTATGCCTTTGGCAACCACTGATCTGTTCCCCATTCTCTATAATTTCATCATTTCGAGAATGCTATTTAAGTAGAGTCACGCAAACTTTTTTTTTTTTTTTTTTGCGCTACACGGGCTCCTCACTGTTGTGGCCTCTCCCGTTGCGGAGCACAGGCTCCGGACGCGCAGGCTCAGCAGCCGTGGCTCACGGGCCCAGCCGCTCCGCGGCATGTGGGATCTTCCCGGACCCGGGCACGAACCCGCGTCCCCTGCGTCGGCAGGCGGACTCTCAACCACTGTGCCACCAGGGAAGCCCATGCAACCTTTTTTGATTGGCTTTTTTCACTGACTGCAACTCTCTTGAGAT
Source organism: Platanista minor (assembly GCA_004363435.1). NCBI lineage: Eukaryota > Metazoa > Chordata > Mammalia > Artiodactyla > Platanistidae > Platanista > Platanista minor. The sequence continues at coordinate 43,476 of RJWK010003948.1, forward strand.
CTCTCCAAGTTGTTGAGTATACTGATAGCTTGTTCTTTTTTTACTTATGAGTAGTATTCCGTGGAATGGATGCCCACCCCGCTCCCGTAGTTTTATGGTTTTAAGCATTTGCCCCTTTGAGGGTTTCCAGTTTGGGGCTATTTGAGTAAAGCTGCTATGATCGTCCACGTACAGGTTTTTGTGTGAACACAGTTTTCATTTCTCTGGGATAAATGCCCAAGCAAGAGTGCCATTGCTGAGTCAAATAGCAAACACGTATTCCATTTCATAAGAAACTGCCCTCCTCTTTTCCAGAATGGCTGCACCATTTTACATCCTACCAACCAGGTGTGAGTGATCCAGGATCTCCACGACAGCCTTTGGCACTGTCACTAGTTTTTATTTGAGCCCCTAACAGGTGTGCAGAGATACTTCACCGTGATTTTAGTCTGCGTTTCCCTCACAGATAATGATGCCAGTCATCTGCACATCCTCTCAATGAGCAGCCTGTTCTCATCTCTGCCCTTTTCTGATTGGGTTGTTCGGTCTCGTTAGTTCCTTGTATGTTCTAAATACGGCTCCTAGTTTTGGTTTGCAGTTATTCTGTCAGTTTAGCTTGACTTCATCCTCTCCACAGAGTCTTTTGCAGGAAGAAAGTTTTTCATTTTGATGAGATCCAGTTTATTAATTTTTTCCTTTTGTGGATTGTGATTTGGGTGTGAAATGCAAGAACCCATCACCTAGCCTGAGTCTGGAAGATTTTCTCCTTTTTTTGCCCCTACATGTTTTATAGTTCTACATTTTACACTGAAGTCTGTTGTCCATTTCCAGTTAATTTTGTATAAGGAGTGAGGTTTAGTTGGAGGGTTTGGGTTTGGTTTGGTTTTTCTGCCTACCTAGGAATGTCGAATTGCTCCAGGACTGTTTGTGGAAAAGATGATCCTTCCCCCATAGAATTGCTTTTGCATCTCTGTCAAAAATCGTGTCCCCATATTTGTGTGGGTCTATTTCTGGTTTCCCTGATCTGTTCCCTTGATCGAGGTGTCTGTTGCTGCACCAGGACCACACTGTGCTGATGTCTGTGGCTGGAGCGTGAACCTGACCATCAGGTAGCGTGAGTCCGTCTCCTTTCTTTATCAAAATCCTGTTAGCTGTGCTGGCTCCTGCGCCATTCCATACGTTTTAGAATAAGCTTGTTTGTGTCTACAAAACCCTTGGTGGAATTTTTATAGGAATTTAATCAAATCTATAGATGGACTTGGGGAGAATTAACAGTTTTACCGTGTAGAGTCTTCCACGCTGTGATCTCAAGTTGTCTCTGTTTATTTAGATGTGCTTTTGTTTCTTTCATCAGTGTTTTGTAATTTTCAGCGTATAGATTCTGAATCTGAGGGTTTTTTTTAAGAGTATACCTAAATATTTCTCTTTTTTTGAGTTGTTTTTAAATAGTGTCATGTTTTTAACTTCATTTTCTACATGTGTGTTGTTAGTTTACACAAATGTGGATGATTTTTGTGTGCTGACCTTGTGTCCTGCAACCTTGCCCAACTCCCTCACTACGTCTAGATTTTGGGGGTAGATTCCTTGTGATATCCATGCAGACCGTCATGTTACCTGTAAATGGGATTTCTTCCTTTCCAATCTCTATCCTTTATAATTTCTTTTTCTTGTTGTGTTGCACTGGAACTTCCAGTGCTCTGTTGAGTAAGAGTTGCAGGAGTGGACATCCTTGCCTTGTTCCTGATCAGAGGGGTAAAGCATTCACTTTTTCACCACTAAGTATGATGTAGCTATAGGGTTTTTGTAGAAGTTCCTCATGACATTGAGGTAGTTCCCCTCTATTCCTAACTTGCTGAGAGGTTTTGTCACGAATGGGTGTCGGATTTTGTCAAGTGTTCTTTCAGTCAGTTGACAGGCTCCTGTGATTTTTCCTCTTTAACCTGTTAGTATGTTGGATTATACTGATTAGTGTTCAAGTCGGTGTTGAACCACCCCTGCATGTCTGAAATAAATGCCACTTGGTCATGTGTACAATTTTTTTATACGTTGCTGGATTCACTTTGCTAGTATTTTGTTGAGGGTTTTTGCTTCTAAGTTCATGAGAGAGATTGGTCTGTGGTTTTCATTCTTTGCATAGTCTTTGCTTGTTTTGACATCAGGGTAATATGAGCCCCATAAAAAGGAGCTGGGAAGTGTTCCCTCCTGTTCTAATTTTTGAAAGGGTTTATGTAAAAATACATTAATTCTTCTTTAAATGTTTGGTAGAAATTTCCAGTGAAACCATCTGGGGCTGGAGACTTCTTTGGAGGGGCATTTTCCAATTACACATACAGTTTCATTAATAGTTGTAAGATTATTCAAGTTATATATTTCATCTTGGTTGAATTTTGGTAGTTTAGGGGTTTCGAAGAATTGGTTCATTTCTTGTAAACTGTAGAATTTATGAGTGCACTATTGTTCACAGAATTCTCTACTACCCCTTTAATGCCACAGGATCTGTAGTGAGATCCCTGGTTTTATTCCTGATAGTGATCATTTCTGTCTTCTCTCCTTTTATGTGAGAATCTTGCTAGAGCATGATCCATTTTATTGATTTTTTTTTCAAAGATCTAGCTCTTTGTTTAATTGATTTTTCTCTATTGTCTTCCTGTTTTTGGTTTCATTGGTTTCTGCTCTCATCTTTGCTACTTCCTTCCTTCTACTTTCTTTGGATATATTTAGGTTTTCTTGTTTGGTTTCGTTTTTTAGTTTCATCAGTTATAACTTAGATTATTGATTTGAGTACCTTTCCTGTTTTCAACGTCAGCAATTTAGTCCTATAAATTTCCCTCTCAGCACTATTTTAGCTGTGCCCACGTATTTCTTTTTCAAATGGTTTAAATGTTTATTGAATTGAGATTTTATGTGTCCAAGATCAGGTCAAAAAGTGAACAAAATGGGGAAAGGGTTGGCTGGTTGATGGCTCCCGGAAAGAGAGCTGAGGTTCAAGGTGTAGCTCTGCCAGGCTTCGTGCGGTGTTGGGTCAGGTCTCAATACAGGTCAAAATCAAAGCAGTAGCATTGAATGGAAAGCAGCCAAGTTACAGATGAATAAATACAGTATCATTCTATTTACTGAAAAATTTTAAATACACAAAAGAACACACTACCTGTTGTGATCACACAGAGATGAAATAAATACAGAAATCACGCAAATTGGGCTCTCCATCAACCTCAGGAAGCTGCTTACCTGTGTCTAGGGAAGGATGGATTTGTATGAAGGGAAGGGACTTTGTTTTATTTCTGAAACATTTTGAGATTTTAGACCAAGAAAGGAATATGTCACTTCTTTTGAGGGAAAAGGTAAACCAGCTGTGTATTTTTTTGTTTGTTGGTTTTTGTTTTTGTTTTTGTGGTACGCGGGCCTCTCACTGTTGTGGCCTCTCCCGTCGCGGAGCACAGGCTCCGGACGCGCAGGCTCAGCGGCCATGGCTCAGGGGAGCGGCACGTGGGATCTTCCCGGATCGGGACGCGAACCCGCGTCCCCTGCCTCGGCAGGCGGACTCTCAAGCGCTGCGCCACCAGGGAAGCCCCAGCTGTGAATTTTTTTCTGTACATTTTGTTTGTAATAATTAATCACTTATGTTAACAACAAAGAAGCCAATGCCAAGTTTGGGGGTATGACACTAAAGAAGATGAAATGATGGAAAAGCTGGGAAGATTAATAGCCTCAAAGAAGACCCTGGAAGTAGGTTGGGGTGAAGTTACTAAAATTAGGTAAAAGCAAGAGCAAAGAAAAAGAGAGTTGGGGAACTTCCCTTCTCCCCATTATCATTTGTAAACGGGGTACAGACAAGGAAAACTGGAAGTGGAGTTAAGTAGGGTCATCTCAGAAGGGCTGTGCCCTGTGAACCAGCCAAGGGCTGAGATTTCGGGGGGCGGGGGCGGGGGCAGGCGGGCGCCGCGCCTGGCCCTGCCCTCAGCCTGTGAATTCAACTTGCGATCCGCTGTCTTTCTTTTATGAACCATTTACATCTGCATAAACATGAAGGGCGTGAGGGGGAACTAGCGCTTTGGGACCCAGCTGGTTTTCCTTCTTTGCTGCCTGAATTTTTCCTGAGTCCCTCATGTGCATAAGTTTGGCCTCTAAGTACCGTCCAGCGTGTTTTAAATAGAGGTCAGCAAACCAGGGCCTCCCTTCTCGCTCCTCTGCCCGGTGGGAGAGCTGGCCCTGGACGCATCCGCAAGTCCACAGGTCCCCCTCCCGTGGGCACCGGACAGCCTCCCCGGCCCAGGGGGCCTCTGCTCCCTTCCACTCACCCCCTCCAGACTCGCGGTGTCGGCGCCAATGTCTGCGGGCCAGCGACTGGTCTACAGGGGCCACTGGCCGCAGGCAAGTGCAAGGACGCTGCGGTGGCCAAGGAAAGGTCTGTAATTGATTTCCTGTAGAATTATTTCACTTTCTTTAAGAGTGAGGGGATTAACGTTCAGCTCACCCTTTTTCCAAGGTAAGAGAAGGAAAAGGAGACTTTATTCACAGTAAGTGATGAACCAAATTTCACGCTTCGGGGCTTCCCCGGTGGCGCAGCGGTGGAGAGGCCGCCTGCCGAGGCAGGGGACGCGGGTTCGCGCCCCGGTCCGGGAAGATCCCACGTGCCACGGAGCGGCTGGGCCCGTGAGCCGTGGCCGCTGAGCCCGCGCGTCCGGAGCCTGGGCTCCGCCACGGGAGAGGCCACAGCGGTGAGAGACCCGTGTACCGCAAAGAAAAAAAGAAAAACAAATTTCATGCTTCGTTCTATATACAGAGCGTGGAAGGACGGGTCCCAGAGGCAGCCGTGGGCCTGGAAGGTGGTCACCCCGACACGCTCACACCCTCACACACACAAACACCCCACACGTGCTCATGGCTGGAGTCCGCACGTGACGGCTGGTCTGGGGTTGGCAGCTCTGCATGTTAGGGCAGCATCTTGTACAGTAAGAACTGCCCCTCCTTTGCCGAATGTAATTATGCCTGAGGTTTAATCCTCTGAACTTCTCAACCCAAGAGTTTGTTTCCATGTGATATCTGTTGTTTCAAACATGCATATATGTATATATATATATATATGTATATATATATATATATACATATACATACGTATGTATATAATGACGTATCTAAAACCCACTAAGAAGCCTAACTAATCTCTCCCACCACTCAGACAGACTTATTTTCTTTCTTTCTCTTTTTATGGTTTTCAGTTTCTTTCTTTTTTTTAAATTGGGGTATAGTTGATTTACAGTGTTGTGTTAGTTTCTGGTGTACAGCAAAGTGATTCACTTATACACATATAGACATTCTTTTCCAGACTCTTTTCCCTTCTAGGTTATCACAGGATATTGAGCAGAGTTCCCTGTGCTACACAGTAGGGCCTTGTTGTTGACCTATTTTAGACATAGGCGTGTGTATCTGCTCATCCTAAACTCCTAATTTAACTCCCCACCCTCTTTCCCCTTTGGTAACCCTAAGTTTGTTTTCTGTCTGTGAGTCTGTTTCCAGACAGATTCTTTTTCTAAAAGGACACAGAATAAGTGCAGTGATGATGTCTGGACAGGCCCTGTCAGCATCCTGGGGTAAGACGGTCTGCCCAGAAGGTGGAGACCCTCCTGCCCCCCATGCTGGGGAGCCAGGTAAGGTCTGTTCCCCAGCAACCCTCTGAATCAAACGACACCCTCACCCTGTTACAGGCGAGGAAACATGAGTTCTCAGCACTCAGCAGATCTGGGGGGGCTCGTGTGAAGCCCAGGGCATCCTCTGCTCTGTCCAGCGACATGTGTGACGGCCAACGATGCTCACCCTAAATCCAGTCGTCCCTACACCTGTGTCAGGCTGCACTGTCTCAAGTCCTTGTCCCCAAGCTGGTCACGAGTGCTGGGGACCAATCAGAAACCAGGGGCTTTTTTTATTATTATTTATTTTTTTATTTTTGGCTGCACTGGGTCCTCGTTGCTGAGCGCGGGCTTTCTCTAGTTGCGGCGAGAGGGGCTACTCTTTGTTGCGGTGCGCAGGCTTCTCATTGCCATGGCTTCTCTTGTTGCGGAGCACAGGCACTCAGGCTCCGTAGTTGTGGCTCGCGGGCTCTAGAGCGCAGGCTCAGTAGTTGTGGTGCACAGGCTTAGTTGCTCCGCAGCATGTGGGATCTTCCCGGACCAGGGCTGGCTGGAACCCGTGTCCCCTGCCTTGGCAGGCAGACTCTTAATCACTGAGCCACCAAGGAAGCCCAGGGGCTTTTGTTTTAAAATGAGCTCCTTTTTAAAGGAAAGAATTGATATGAAAAGGTGCAAGAATGGCGTTTCTCTTAGTGGTGATGTGATGCCACACATCAAAACTGATGCTGGTCTTGAAAGGGGTCAGTGGCTGATAGCTGGTGACAAGGGGGGTGACGCCCTCCAGAGTGTGAGGGAGCTTCTCTGAGGCCCCAAACCGCAGCTTTTTACAGGAAATGTGTTTCTCCTCAGAGCCCCATGGCAGTTGTTCTCCTTGGTATGTGTTGTAAATTTTGAAATGCAAAAAGAGTTGCAAGAGCCATTCAGTATGTTTTACTGAACACACTGGTTTTTAACATCACGCTGATTCTGATTACATAGTAATTAGGCTTGGGTTTGGTTTATACCTTCCCACTGTTAAAACCATCTAGAAAACAGAGACTGGTGTTGATGCTTCTTCTGAAAGTGAGTTGACTTGGTTGCATTTTACGTCAGGTTTTGCTCTGATCGGTGGCCAACATTCAGTGCTGACCACCCTGACGGCAGCTCTAAGTGACCCCCAGGGAGTGCCAGGCCATGCCCTGCGCCCTGCAGGCGACATCTGAGTGCTGAGGGTTCTGTGGCAGCCCAGGGTCCCCGCTGGTGAGGGCTGCAGCTCAGCTCGGGGGCCCCCGGGGTCTGTCCGGCCCTGTGACCAGCAGCTTCCCGGCTGGACTGAGGCTTCCTATGAGTCATGGCTGGAAAGGCAGGCAGAGCCACTAGGGTGACATGCCTCATTTGGTTTTCTGAAATGTTTATTTCAGAGAGTGACTCCTGCAGTCAGATTTCCCTTTGTTTCATGGGACCTGCCTGGGGGCAGGAGGGTGGAAGCAGGTGAGGGTTTGATTTTTGTCAGGGGGTGGGGAGCCTGGTGGCCCCATCCTCGGTGTTTTGAGTAAAGAGAGGGCTTGTGCTGGCCTTGTTCACCACTGATAGCAGCGCCCACAAGTGTCGTCCCCGCCTTTTGGGGTGTCAGGCGACAGAGGATCTCCCCCCAGGCCACATCCGACCCGCCCCTGCAGTTAGCAGCCTCTGTCACCGCAGCCCTGCGGGCAGGAGCAAAAAGCCAGGTGCAAGAACGTTCCTCCAGTAAAGATGGGCAGATGCACGGCCTCGCCTACACCAGCTGCCAGACTAACCAGAGAGGGAGGAAAGCTCAGATGGCGCTCACCTCCATCCGGAGTCTGATTGGATACCTGCCCGAATCAGTGTAGATGGCTGCAGGGCCGGGATTGGCTGGGGGGCAGGATACCCAGCGCCCCAGCAAAGTTGGCCAGTGCCTGGCTCCAAGTCTTCCATGGGGCTGTGGACTAGGATGACACCTAACGATCCCCCGGTGGTCTGCCAGCCACCTGCATGCAAGGTGTCCAGAATTCTCATTAAATGCAGAGTCCTAGGCCCGGGGCTTTGGACACCACACCACAACCTCGGGGCCCAGGCCCACGAATGTGTAATCTAATGAGCTCCAAGTGATGAGGACCACTGCTCAGTGAAAGACAGAAATGGGTGAGGAGTGCCCGACGTGTGTCTTGGTGACACAGATTTACCTGAATGCACCTGCACGTGCTCACAAACATCCACTTTAACACGATCAAGAAATTATATTTCACTGATAAACTGACTTTACGTTTGAAGAATGACTTTTGGAAAATAACATTCTACACTGATATGTTCTTTTTTTTATTATTTTTATTTTTTAATTAATTAATTAATTAATTTTTATGTTTGGCTGCATTGGGTCTTCGTTGCTGCACGCGGGCTTTTTCTAGTTGCGGCGAGCGAGGGCTACTCTTCATTGCGGTGCGCAGTCTTCTCACTGCAGTGGCTTCTCTTTTTGCGGAGCACCCGTTCTAGGCGCGCAGGCTTCAGTAGTTGTCGCTCGCGGGCTCTAGAGCGCAGGCTCAGTAGTTGTGGCGCACGGGGCTTAGTTGCTCTGTGGCATGTGGGATCTTCCCGGACCAGGGCTCGAACCCGTGTCCCCTGCATTTGGCAGGCGGATTTTTTTTTTTTAACATCTTTATTGGAGTATAATTGCTTTACAATGGTGTGTTAGTTTCTGCTGTATAACAAAGTGAATCAGCTATATGTATACATATATCCCCATATCCCCTCCCTCTTGCGTCTCCCTCCCACCCTCCCTATCCCACCCCTCTAGGTGGTCACAAAGCACCGAGCTGATCTCCCTGTGCTGTGCCCCTGCTTCCCACTAGCTATCTATTTTACATTTGGTAGTGTATCCATGTCCATGCCACTCTCTCACTTTGTCCCAGCTTCCCCTTCCCCTTCCCCGTGTCCTCAAGTCCATTCTCTACATCTGCGTCTTTATTCCCGTCCTGCCCCTAGGTTCTTCAGCGCCTTTTTTTTTTTTTTAAGATTCCATATATATGTGTTAGCATACGGTATTTGTTTTTCTCTTTCTGACTTACTTCACTCTGTATTATCGTTTGTTTTTGATACTCCATTTAGAGGATGACATTCTCTTTCCTGCCTGTGAGCGCTAGCGTATCTGACAAGGAATATTTAGGGATATGCATCATCTCCATCCTGGTTTCTTGGTTAGTTGGAACCTAACATTTTTGCTAAACTTGCTTTGCAAGAAAAAAATACAGAGCTGTGTGGCAGGCTTCCCAAATAGAGCAAACGCACAATTGGTTCTTTAAAATTCTCTCATTCGGGCTTCCCTGGTGGTGCAGTGGTTGAGAGTCCGCCTGCCGATGCAGGGGACACGGGTTCGTGCCCCGGTCCAGGAAGATCCCACATGCCGCGGAGCGGCTGGGCCCGTGAGCCATGGCTGCTGAGCCTGTGCATCCGGAGCACAGCATCCGGAGCCTGTGCTCCGCAACGGGAGAGGCCACAACAGTGAGAGGCCCGCGTACCGCAAAAATAAATAAATAAAGAAAGAAAATAAAATTCTCTCATTTTCTAGGATGGGCAGAAGGCCACACTGTGCCTTTCCAGTGCACCCTCATAAAACAGATGCGTCTGGGGCCCTGAAAGTGCTGTATAGTATTATTAGGGAGCTCAGGGATCCACAGAGAGGTTTCCCAAGGCCCAACATTTGCTGAACACACTGCAAGATGCATAAACAAGACTCGGGTTTCCCGATGAGGGGTGCTGTGCTGGCAGAGGGGAGGGGACTCAGCAGCTGCTTCTAATCCCCCCAGCACCCGCGTGCCTCCCCTGCGGCCTGTCTGGGAAATTCTCTGGGCTCTTCCCAGAATTCCTAGCTGAGGTTAGGGTTAGGATGGACAGCTCCTTCAGGGCTGTTCCCTCACCCTGTTTCCACGATGCCCACCTTCCCCACGTGGCTTTTCACAGCAGTAGCTCTGTTCTCTGGTTCTGATCACGTTTAGTTTATAAGGGGTTAAATGCTCCATTCCGCACTTACATTCTGGGACAGGTAAATAAGTTTTCCTCGCCTCATGTCATCTGCGTGGTGCTCAGGGGTGGTGTTTGTTGCATCCCCAGATGGCTGCTTCCACTGACCCTAATCATCACCATCCAGCTGATGCCCATGAGAGTCTGAATTTTGCCGAAGTCATTTGCCCAAGTCTGTTCTTCAGCAGCCAGGAGAACATGGGACATGATTTATTCAGCTCCCTGTGTTGCCTTACAAGACCAGATAAAGCAGGAACTTAACAAAATAAACAAAAATGACTCTCATATTTTAGGAGCTAGGTTTCTCTTGGTGTGGTAGGAGGGCAGGATGTGCTTTGGTTGTTTTTATCCTGGTTCTTTCGGATGTCTGAAAACGTGATAGCCTTGGACTAGCTGAGACCAGGGATTTATGAAGTGGAATCCCTAGCTGCCGTTGTCTTCCTAGAAATAGAAAGAGGATAAATTATATTTCAGAGTCAGGCCTAATGCATCTCCACCTTCGATGCATCATTTTATACAGCTCTAGGGAAGGTGCTGTCCCTTTTAAAAGGCAGACAATGATTCTTTTATTCCGTCATTATCTCTGTATGTCAAGACTTATTTTTGAAGAGAGAAGGCTTTAAACCAGATACTAAAAGCTAGCCTGGGATTTCCTTGGCGGTCCAGTGGTTAAGACTCTGTCGTTCCACTTCAAGGAGCCTGGGTTTGTTCCCGGGTTGGGGAACTAAGATCCCTCATGCTGTGTGGCTCGGCAAAAAAAAAAAAAAAAAAAGCTAGCCTTAGTCATTTCAGACGTTGTTTGGAAATTGTTACGTGAATGGAAGGAGGACATAGAGGTGCTGGCCTGGCAGACAGCCTTTCTGAAAAGGCAGTGAAATGCCGTGTTTAAAGCCCCATTACATAATAGTCCTAACACTATTGACACAGATATTTTTTACATAGGATTAGCAACACCAAAATAAAACGTGGGATGGGAAATTAAAGTAAATTTTAAATGTGAAGGTATTAAAACCTGGACAAATTTTCACACCCTTTTTAAAAAAAAGTTTTATTTATTTTTGGCTGTGTTGGGTCTTCGTTGCTGCGGGCGGGCTTTCTCTAGTTGCATCGAGCGGGGGCTACTCTTCGTTGCGGTGCACGGGCTTCTCTCGGCAGTGGCTTCTCTTGTTGCAGAGCACGGGCTCTAGGCGTGCGGGCTCAGTAGTTGGGGGTCGCGGGCTCTCGGGCGCAGGCTCAGTAGTTGTGGCACGTGGGCTCAGTAGTTGTGGCACGCGGGCTCAGTAGTTGTGGCTCGTGGGCTCTAGCGCACAGGCTCAGTCGTTGTGGCACGTGGGCTCAGTAGTTGGGGCTTGCGGGCTCTAGAGCGCAGGCTCAGTCGTTTTGGCGCACGGGCTTAGCTGCTCCGCGGCATGTGGGATCTTCCCGGACCAGGGCTCGAACCTGTGTCCCCTGCATCGGCAGGTGGACCCCCAACCACTGCGCCACCAGGGCAGCCCTCGTACCCTTTTTTTAAAACCACATTTGTTCATGAAGGTAGAAGGGGTCCCAGGTGTCATATCTGTGTGGGCTCCTGTGGGACAATCATCACAGAGTCCGAAGTTTCTGAGACTTAAGTTCATTTGCTTTCATGACTTGTGCAGAAGAGGAGTTTGAAAAATGTGCCCTGGACTCAATCCAGAGTTGGCTCCTGACCTCTTTCCATGGATCTGCCCTGAGTTACCGTAATGCCCATAATCCAGTGGGGCTCTGAAGAGTGGTTCAGATCCCACTATTTCCCTGTCCTTTTCTTAGATTAATATTCCCAGCCACTCTCTCTGGAGTCTTCTGCACAGAGCTGGTGTGGCTTTCGTAACGAATTACAGATGTTCTAGGGTATGTGACGGAGACCCCGGGGAGGCAGGTATAGAAATGCAGAGAGGAAAGGGGTAGGGGGTGTTCATTCATCCCTCAAAGCAGGTGAAGCCCGGACCCAAGTTGGTGCCTGTGGACTTCATGAAAGAAAGAAAAAAACACCAGGCTGAGGTCTCTGCACAGCGTGGGCCTGGCTGTCTGTGGAGATGCCGTGCCTATAGCCTGTCTGCACAGCTAACCTGGCTGGTAACCAGGTAACCGAAAGGCCAGGCGCTGCACCAGATGCTGCCCTGGGTTCAGAGGTTTCTATTCCAACCTTTGGACGCAGCTTACATTGGAGTGTAATTCGAAATCAGAGCTTTGAAAAGGTAATTAATTCATTAAGAGCCGCCCTCCCCCGCTGCCCCAGGCATCTATGGCTGCCTTGTTTCCAGGTATTTTAACTCAGGCTTGTTGTAACTGGTCACTCGTGTGCTGAGCGCAGATCCTTGCTTGTTTGATCACAGGTCTTCCTGCCTTCACGACGGTTCCCCTGGCCGCCTGGGGAGGGTCTGCATTTGCCCTTAACAGCGGATGCCCTTCGGGGTGGCCATGTGTAACGAAGGCTGCTGGACCAGCCTCCTCAGGGCCGGGTTCTGGTGTCTGGCGCTCGGGCCTCCCGCCCTCCTGTCTCCGTGCTGTTCCCCTGGGCCCCCGGCCTTGGAGGCTTCAGCCCAAAGTGAGGGAGGACGGGGCACCGCCCCTGCCCACCGCTCTCCAAGCTCTGCACCCACCCTTGGGGGCAGCGGCAGGGGTGCTGCCCGCTTCCCTTTTGCGGTGTCCTTGGTTCCTTCTGCGCAAGGGCTTCTGTTCCCAGGGGACCCTGCCCCTAGAGAGGCCCTCAGCCCCCATGGCCCCTGAGCTCTCCTCTTGGAGGCCTAGGCTGCTCCCTCCGGCCACAGTGGTCCTCACGGCCATGCCACCTCCCCGGTGCATACCTGGCTCTGGTCAGAGGGGACGCCTCGATCCAGGGGTTGGTCTGGTGGTCTCAAACCCCACGTGTGCTTTGTGCGTGTGCGTGTGTGTCTGGGCACACGTGGTTTGGGGTGGAGGGAATAACTTCAGGGCTTTCTTCTGCTTCTCCCATTCACTTCACAGGTGTTTACTGAGCACCTACTATGCACCAGTCAGTGGGGTGGGTGCTGGGGACACAGCGGTGGATGGGTCACGGGTCCCACCTGTAGTGCCTTCATCCCCAGCACGCTCCATGGGACGGCAGTTCCAGCAGGGGAGGGGGATTGCGGAGGGGGTGGCTCAGGACCCGGGCCGCAGGGAGGGTCCAGCCCTGCCCGTGGAGGGGAGCAGTGTTCTCAGGGCTGCAGGAGAGACCCTGCAAGGTCGAGGGGAGGCTGGGGCGAGCCAGACAACTTCTCTGAGTTCCCGCAGGTCCCCTCCCAACCCTCCCTCCTCTCGGTGGTGGGGACAGAGCAGGACCACATGGCCAGGGGCCCCAGGCAGGCAGTGTGCCCTGTGGATTCTGCTGTCCCCGCTTCGGGGGCCTCTCCTGACCCAGTGTAAGCTGGTGACATGTGCTCCCCTGAGGACTGACCTCTGGGGACCAGCCTGCTCTGATGGTCCTTACCCCCTGCCCCCTCCAAGAAGGATGGGGGACAGAGAGGTGTTAGCCTAGAGGAGGATTCTCTCCCGGAGCAGAGTGCTCGTTGTTCTTCTGGTGCCACAGGGACGCAGAAGAGGGGTGTGTGTGTGTGTGTGTGTGTGTGTGTGTGTGTGTGTGTGTGTATGTGGTTGCATCTGTGCACACTGTGTGTGCCGGAACCCAGCTCCTCCCCTGCGCTCACTGCATCAGGTAATGAGTCTGGTCCTGTCTTGTTTGGACCCGGCCCCCAGCTTCGGGAACCCAGATGTCTGCGTGTCTGACACGATACGGCAGCTTCTCTTTTTCAAACTCCCGGGGTTACAGGTGTGAGGCACCCACACCACGCCTGTAGGAGTTAGCGCAGCCACCCCTGGCACCGCTCCAGGCGCCTTGCTTCCCCAGAAGGACAGCAGAGCCGGTGACCTGTCCAGGGCCGCCCGGCTGCCTGTGGCAGGTGAGACCAAGACTCAGCCTTCTTGCCCCGAGTGCCCCACTTCCATCACCCTTTTTGGTCCTTTAAGTTGGTCCTGCACTGTCTTTGAATGTTACCACCCCTAAGCATCAAATAAGAAGTTGTTTATCCACAAATGCCATGCTTTGGGGGGAATATGAGTGATGAAGACACTTGATTATAGTTTCAGCGTGGTCACAGTTTATCAGATAAGCACAGTATTGTGAACATTCTCTGCCAGATATTTTCATTTTTCTTATTTCCTATAAAAAGCATTCTGGATCATCTTGATTCTGATGGAGAAATAAAATCATCAGGCCTCCGCCTTGTGGCAATAAAGCATTGCCTTCTGAAAGGATACTGATCTTTTTTAGGCCTTAAAGATACCACTGGGAAGCTAAAAAGTGTGCAGAAACCAGGTGAAAAGTTCAGGGCCAGACTACAAGCTCGTTGGCAGCCTCCTGTTCATCACACATGCTGTGCTCTGTAGATGTTTGGTATTTACCTGTTTAAAAGAGATTTAATGTGATGATGTATTCCTGTAATGCACCATTGCGTACTGTTGCTCTGCGGTGGTTTCCACATCAGAGGGAATGAGGTTCATAGACTCCGTCCAAGTTGTCATTAGTGTCTTTCGAATCATCAGAAAGTACATTAAAGTGTGTGAAATAAAGGAGCTGCTGCCCCTCTATCCTTTCCGTGCAGCTCTGTTCCTTAATAAATCCAAGACTGAATGCCTCCAGAGTCCTTTTTCTGGAGAAATTAAGTGCCCTGCCCAAGTCACCGGGTCAGCTCATGGCCGACCTTGAACCAGTGACTGTGAACTTGTGTTACCCAGTCTTTCTGAACCTCCCGAGTTTCACTGACTGTAAAAGGAGGAGCACCCTAACTGCACCCACCTCAGCCTGGGGGGAGCGGGCTAGGAGGCTGGACTTCTGGAAAGGTCACGTCCCGCCTGGCGCGGAGGAAGGACCGTCACACTGGCCACCCTCTGAGGCCTCCAGTCGAGCCCTTTCCATTGAGTGGTGCTCTCTTGGGACGTGTCTCCTTCCCTGTGCTTTAACTGTAACTGTCACCTGCTCCCATCCTGCATTTTCTCCAATGCCACACGCCTGTGTGACGAGGCAGCACCCGTTAGATCACCTCTGAGCCCCGTGCCTCGGGGCACCGTGATGGGGGTGATGACCACGCATGTGTTCTTGTCCCTGATCAGCACCCGGAAGGTTCTGGAAGGAGGTCACCTGAGCAAATGGTGCCAGATGGGAGAGGACCCCTCTCCTGTGGTGATCTGAAGTTGGAGAGTTGAGATCAACAATTCCAGGAGTCAGATGTCCTCTGTGTTTTCAGTCAGGAAGATCAGGATCATTTTAGTCAAGACTCAGGCTGTAGCTCTTTTGGCCGCAGGCCACATGCAAACCTGTAGTCTGAGTCAACGCGTTCCTTCCCCATGCACAGCTCTCAGGAGCCAGCACGCCTGACGCCAGGGAACGTGTGAGCAGCTCTGGAGGTGGATTAAAATACATGGAGTTCAACACGCCTTCTGCCCTTTGATCACTGGCCCCCAGTGCTCACGTTTCCTCTGCTACCAGCGACAGTGTCCTGGTTGTGGGCACACGGGGACCTGTAATAGTGGCACACGTGACCCCCATTGCAGGCGGTTAATAAAATATTAGCCAGTCATTTTCACAACCCCTCCTGGAATTAACATTGGCCAAAACCTCAGAGCAAGCGGGAGAGAGATGACAAGAAGGGGCATGCCCTGGGCACCTCTGGGACCCGAGCTCTGGGACTTTCTCTCTGAAACCCCCGCCTGCTGGGCCTCCCAGTGCGCAGCGTGGGCAGCGGGACCCGGCCTTCGTGCCCATGACTGAGTTAGGCCACCAGGACTGGTCTCTTTCCAGGTGGCCCACCTGGCGAGGGAAGGGGGTGCCCTGCGTCCGAGCATCAGGAAGTCTGCCTCCATGTGACTGCAGGCCTGGCGGGCCGGGGTTACCCAGCGTCCCAGCCTCCCGGGACCTTCTGTTTTTACACGGAGAACTTCCTCTCTCCTTTCAAGAGCTATAAAAAGCTAAACATGCTACCTAATTGTAGACTTGTGTGACTGTATTAACACGAAATCCTAAAAGTTAGTCTGACTTAAGCATTAATGAACTACTGTTTGATCTCCTTTCCTTCAAGGAAACGCTTTGTTGTGTAATTGAGAGAGCTGATGTTGTAGCCACACTGGGAGCCGGAACTCCAGAACATCATTTGCTGCCCATTTTGGTAATGGCTTTATCTACAAAGCCAGCTGATGCCCCGAGGACCAGGCTCAAGGGACCACAGTCAGACTCCAGCCAACTCCATCCATCTGCAGTTCTGTAATTTCCTTCCTAAATGATGTTTGATGACTTTAAGGCAGTGTTCTTCTGCACTGTAAATCTGATAAGCCTGGGGAGCACAAAAGATGGTGATAGCCAGCTTATGAATGTTGTGTGATAACCCAAAGCAAGCATTCCCGTCCCCCCAAATCTAGAGGCTGATTTCTTCTGACGCTTTCCGTGTGAGTCCAGATTGGGTGTCTGGGTCTGTTTGTAAACGCCGTCAGGACACCAGTGCAGTTTGGGGTCCTGAGGGCTGTTGGGGGGGGGGGGCCAGATCCCACCTCACTGTCTTGGAGAAGCTTTTTCTAGAACAGACGTAGACTTCTGAAGTGAACTTGTACCCCGTCCTTCTCAGCGCATTATGAGCTGTCTCAGTCCACTCAGGCTGCTGTAACAGAAAACCACAGACCGGGGGCTTGTAAACAACAGACATTCAATTCTCACAGTTCTGGAGGTGCGAGTCCAAGATCAGGTGCCGGCAGATTCAGTGTCTCGTGGGAACCCAGTTCCTGGATCGCAGCCAGCATCTCTGCGCTGTGTCCTCACATGGGGAAGGGATGGTTTGCTTTCAGAGAATTGTCATAAGGTCCGTGAGGTACATTGGGTGGGACAGGAAAGCAGACTTTTTCTTCAGGTTCAGTGTTGAGTTTGCCACATCGACCGACCGGTGAACTGTGACTGGTCTTCAGTAAATAGTAATTGGCAAGCATGGAATTAAAACCCAAATAATTCCTTGCATACACTTTTCACCAGCTGTTATGGCAAGACATTAGGCAGGAAATTAAGAAAGTCGCTGTCATTTTCCTTATTAAACTTGTGTATCCACGTACAGGTGTTTATGAAGAATAAGTTATTGTAATGCAGCTATTTTCTCAAGGCTGCTTGTTAGAGCAAAGCCTTCTCTTTATCAAATTGATTAATAGTCTAGAAATGGGGCTTCCCTGGAGGCGCAGTGGTTGAGGGTCCGCCTGCCGATGCAGGGGACGCGGGTTCGTGCCCTGGGCGGGGAAGATCCCACATGCCGCGGAGCGGCCGGGCCCGTGAGCCATGGCCGCTGAGCCTGCGTGTCCGGAGCCTGGGCTCCGCAACGGGAGAGGCCACAGCAGTGAGAGGCCCGCGTACCGCAAAAACAAAACAAAACAAAAATCTAGAAATGGGTGACATCTTAGACCTACCGGAACACTTGTTTCCACGTAAGACATATTCATAATGTAAAAAATATCCAGCTGATCCCTATTTTTACCTACGATATATTCCTAGAGGCGGTGTTATATTCATAGCTAGATGAGTCTTCTAAGCTTTACTTTCTCAACTGTAAAATGGGAATAAAGCATACAGGGTTATTCCTATAATTCCATAACTCAAGGGATAAAGCAAATCACTGTAAAACTTACCCTGTATCTCCATAACAACATTAATTTTAGGGTTGCTTTTAGGAACGTGGACGCTGAGCAGGAAAAAAACAAAACAAAACTCTTGTACAATCTACAGAATCTTATGAAACCAAAGCCTAAAGAACTATAAGTCTGCGAGAATAGTACACCTGTGACCGTTTCCTAGAACATGGACATAAATACAACCAGACAGGTTGGTTCCTAATGAGCCCAAACGTACAGTGAGTGCAGACACCATGATGAATCCCGCCCCGTCACGCGTGTAGTCATGCGTGTGACCACGCGGGTTACCGCCCTGACGCTCCTCCCAGCCCAGAGGTCAGCACTGCCCACGGTGATCCCCTCCCATTTCCGAGGGTTTGGGGAGGTGGTAGGTAGGATGCTCTGGGGGCCACAGCTACTGGGCAGCTATCTAGGGAGACTTGAATTGAGGCCTTCTCTCTCCCACAATAAACCTACTGAGACAGATTTTATGATAATCCTGTTGCCTGTGAAAATGCACCCAAAGGTACTGGAGGAATAGCCAGCTTAGCCTGTTAGTGTCTGCAGCCTCCTCCGGGTCTCGAGTCTCCGCCTCACTTTTCCCTTCTCGCCGCCCATACCCCACCCACTCTAGTCTGGAAACAGAAGTCATGCTGCGTCCTGTGAGGAGCGTTGCTTATGGGCTCGTGTAGGACATCACCTCTGGGCTTCTCAGGCACCGGTGCGCTCACCCCTTTCTCCTCTCTTCACCTGGGAGTTTAAGAGTGGATGTCCACATGTAGGGGAACCCACGTAAAGGTCTCTGCAATAGGCGTGCAATCATAGATAGCTAGATGGCTAGAAAATGTTTTCTCAGCTGATCACCACCCACTCTGGGGACCCTGTGCAATGGACGAGAAAGGCAGGAGCCGTCAGCCCTAGAGCTCACCCTGACCCCAACCTTGACCCCAACCCTGATCCCAACCTTGACCCCAACCCAGATCCCAACCTTGACCCCAACCCTGACCCCCACCCTGACCCCAACCCTGACCCCCACCCTGACCCCCAACC
>RJWK010003949.1:0-61724 GCA_004363435.1 Platanista minor
AGGCAACATCAGTAGCATTTTCTTCCCTGGCCAATGTCTACTTGCTCCTTTTTCCTTCGGCTTTTCTTTCTGATCCATCACCCATCATTCCAGGACTTGCTAATCCAGCACACACTTGCTGTTACCAAGTCCAAGCTCATTCTGCTCTTCACTTGACAGGACAATAAATCGGGAGACAACGGGTTAGGACAAGGAATAGACCCTGGCTCAGAGGTCTGGCAACGGCCGAGGAATCTGGAGGAAAACAATCTGTTTTGTGGTTGAACAGAAGGCTTCCATCACCTGCACTGCTGTTTCAGCAGAGGTCAAAACCTGCCACACACACACACACACACACACACACACACACACACACACACCCCATATACACACGATCACATGTACGCCACATGCCACACACTCATATTCACACCTATCACTCACTCACACACACTTGTACACACAGGCACACCACATGCACACACACAAGCAAACGCCTTGATATTTTCCAAAGTTTTTAAGTTAGCATTCTCCAATTAAAAGTTGGGATTTAGTCTGGTCATTATTCCACACCCCTCCCTGCCCGAAGATCTTGAATTATGACTTCTGAAAGATTTGTCACTCCTGAATAACTCATTTCTAGAGAGGTCACTCTAACCTCCGAAATGGTTTGTCTGGGGAGGAGGATGCCAGAAATCACTGGGTCTAGAGAGGCTGGTTTTGCAAGCAGACGGAAAAGGTGAATAACAAGTTGGGTAGAATTTCCAGAGTTCCCACTAGTGTCTCAAACTCTCCTGCTTTCTTTCTAACGCCTGAAACACGGAATTTAAGCTCCATGTTTTTGACCTAAAACCATGTATCCCTTTTAAGTATTTTTTTTTATGTTTAAAGTTGAAGAATCATTCATACCTAGAGCACTGACTCTTAAAGTTTAGGGCACTGAGAATCAGCTCAAGAGTTTGTCAAATATACACGCTGCTATATATAAAATAGATAACCAACAAGGACCTAGTGTATAGCACAAGGAAATATACTCAATATTTTGTAATAAGCTATAAGGTGTAGAATATGAAAAAAATATATATATATATACATATATATACGTATAACTGAATCACTGTGCTGGACACCTGAAACTAACACGATTATTGTAAATCAATTGCACTTCTGTTAAAAATTTTAAAAATAAAAGATAATAATAAAGAAAATTTTTAAGTATAAAAAAGAGTCTGTTAAAACAAGAACCTACCTGATCCAAGTCTTAACTGGGACTGAGGGACCTCAGTTTCCTAAGTGCCCTGGATAATGCAGTTATACGCAACCTGTGGACTGTTGTCCAAAACAGTGCTTAGAGCAAGAGTTAAAGCCATGAGATTCTCTCTTAAGAAAGGGGGGAGGGGGGAGGAAGGGAAAGCAAGGGGAGGAATGAACCTAAGACAGCGGGCATCTAATCAAAAGAGAAGTTGGCGAGGGGGTGACAATCCCAAGTGGGAGAGAATTTCTGGAAAGGAGAGCCATAAAATTGCTAACCAGAGCCCTGGATCACCTTGCAGTCTTGCTGAGGGAGGACGAGGGTTTCCTTCTTGCCATAGTACACTGAGCACTGTGCTACGAGTCAGCTTTGTGCTAAGTTCCCGATCACTGGCTCCTCTGAGGAACGACGAACCCTGCCATCTCACAGTTAGAACACCGAGGTTCAGCCTCTTCTCCAGGGCTAAGTATGTTTGCTCTGAGAAAAAGACTGTGCCATCTAAATGTCCTAAATTGGGGCTGCTCAGACAGCCGTAAATGGAGTCATTACAATTTTTCCCCTGCTTTTACCACCAACAGGGACTATTTCTGAATAGTAAACCAGGTTTTAAACCGCAGAACAGTATCCTATGAATGCCAAGACATCCTTCCGAGGTTATCTTTAAGCCCTCCCTGTAAAAATGAAGAATCCAAAGCCTAGATGGGGCAAAAGACGGAAGCATCTGACACACCACCCCGCCCCACCCTTTGTAAACGCTGGACCAAGAACCAGCCCTGGTTCTGGGAAAGAAACCAAAAAGCACATGCATAGAAGACATGAATTTTCACAATTTCAGTGAGGAAATAGGCACATATTTGTAAACATAATTCCGTAATTACATTAATTTTTATAACAAGAATACTCATCGATATTTTCACTATATCATTTAGTTTTTTCCAATGAATACACTTATTTTGCTCATAAAACCAGTTCTACAGTTAGAAATTTCCAGAATCTATAAAACAGATACAAATCAATTAAAAAACAACAACGACATTCTAAGCCAAATGGATAAAGTCTTACTCTGAATTTTTCATGAACGATACATTGATTTAGCCCTGTCCTCAAGACTGAAGTTTTCAAAGATGAAGGCCTGCCTTTGCTTAAGTAAAGTAGGAAATATTCTGAGAAGCATTTATAGCCACCACAATAGACTCTTTAGAGTCTATTGTGAAATACATTAACTTCATAATTGCTATTAAGAGTTGCTTCACTGTTTTGATCTTTGAATGGGGAAACTCATCCCAAAATTTCTGAAAGAAGACAGCAGAGGAGGAAACACAAAAGTGCTGAAATACATTATTGATCAAAATATTCCATTTGATTTTTTTTTCTTTCAATTGAAAAACTTAGGCTCCTAATTTGGAGAAAGGGTATGAATCTTCTCTCTGTCCTTTCCTAAATGCGTCTGCCTTCCTGTTAATTACACATGGAGAGGCTTTTGCTATTTCATGAATGACTTTGTATTTGAGCCTTTGCAGGTGGGTAGGGGTATCAGGCAAGAAGTGGACTAAATTCTAGCCAGTGACCCCAGTGGGCCACCTTTAACCACAGGCACAGATTATAAGGGAGACTTCATAGCGTAGTGAAGGGGTTGACATCACAGAGAGCCTATGTCTCTTAGATTCGTTTCATCTAACTGAATTCTTCTCAGGGAAAATCTCCTACCCCCATTCACTTCGATGAATTTTCCATTTCTTTCCTTCATACAATATTTAAGTGTCTTCTCATAAGCCATAAAGACCCTGAATTGACACACTTCTGCATTTTTTTCATATTCTCCCTGTTAGGACCACATTACTTTTATGAATAATAAGATTAAATCAAATTGAATCCTAGGTATAGCACAGTTATTAAAAAACAGCCTTTGTAACCAAATTTCCATGAGTTGGAATCCCAGCACTACCATTTCCTGGTTGGGTGACCTTGGGCAACACACTTCAGGCCTCAGGGCCTCAGTTTTCTCATGTGTATAAGCCATTATTTGGGGATTACTGTGAAGCTTAAGTAAGTTAATATAGAAAAAAAGTCCTTAAAAATAGCCCCTGGTACATAGGAAACATCTATAAGCAGTAGCCATGATTGTTCATCTTTCATGAGGTCCCAGGTTGAAAGGCCGTTCTACTGATGGAACATCTGCACATTTTTTAATCATAAACAATCAGCCACAGATGGGCCTGGTGAGAGATGTCTTGTATAGGCTTTGTGTATTTCTCTAGTGATAACTAATCTTACCTGCATCGGTAGAAAAGAAGCAAATGATCACGTTAAAACTATTCAGGAGAATTGCCCTGCTGTTACAAAAAGCTCTAATGGGACTTTTGGTTTAGCCAAAGTTCAATTTCTCCAGGTATAGCTGCTACCAGGGAATTCTGAGGCTTAGAGAGGGGTGGACCTATGGACTGGCCCACTCTATGACCATTACACACTTTTCAAAAGAGAGCCTTTCCTTCACTGCAGAGGTGAAAAACTAACCACCGCATTTCCCGAACAAGTAGGGTTCAGCAAATGCTTTGGGTTCCACCAGGGAGACACACCCATACAAAGTTTGGAAGGTGGCAGCCAAGATCTTCAAGTACAGTGGCCCTTACTCTGCAGTGGCTGAAGCAGAGATCCCAGCACCTTGTCCCTGACTTTGTCGATGTCGAGATTCGACAATCGAAAATGTTGCTTTCTTCCTTGCTCCACTCAAAAGTTTTTTCTGTTTGTTCCCCAAGCCATGCACAGTCTGGAGCAGTGGTTCTCAACCAGGGTGATTCCCCATCCCCCAGGGGACATTTTTGATTGTCCAGAACAGTGTCCGTCCGGCTGGGGGAGAGGGGGGAGCTGGAATATTACTGCCATCTAGTGAGTAGATGCTCTTACACATCCTACAAGACGGCCCTCCACAACAAAGGATAATCCAGTCCAAAATGTTGAGAAACCCCAGAAAAATCACACACTGTTCTCAATATCTGCTCATTAAGTGGCTCTTCAGTTCTGTGAGTTGTTTGTATTTAACCTACAAGGTGAAAAGATAACAAGTATGAAAGTGGGATTTGGTGAAGAGCATGAGAGTATTGTAAGGAGCAGAAAAACTTCTGGGGTGTCTGTATTTGGTGAGTTTATTGATCAGTGAGTTGGTCAGTGGTGTCTGTTTCATTCGAGTGAGTGATTCTAATTTTTGAACTCTATTACCTGGAGGGGAAAAAAGGTGGTCCTAATTTGTTCCAAGAGAGGAACAATGGAGGAAATTTCGATTCTGTTGAAAGGTTCCCTAGACCCTCACCACTCAAAGTGTGGTCCAGAAACCAACACCATTGGTACCACCTGGGAGTTTGTCAGAAATGAAGATGCCCCATTCCCTCCCCAGGGTGCATTTTAACAAGATCCCCAGAGGGCTGGTATGCACATTGAAATGCACCGCATGGGCAACACCAGCAGGTGTGTATGGACTGGAGAAACAACTTTTCATTGGCAGGTCCCTAGATATAAAATGGCATCATTTCATTCTTTAGCTCCCTGGCCAGTAAAAGGCACAATTTCAAAATCAGACACATAAATCAGTGTAACTGCAGCTCCGATTTGTTTTTATATCTGATTGCTGCTTGAACACCAGTGGCCCAGAGCACATCAATTACTTCTTTCTCCCTTTATTAAGTATTTAATGATTTGCAAATAAGCTCCCAAGAAGATGCCACTTAAAGAGACCCTATGGTCCTTTTGTAATGTGAGTCATTACACCCATTATTGTTTCAACTTTGCAAGATAAATGTTTCGATACCAATGTTAGGTGTACTGTTCAGTAATGTAAAAGGCTGTCCTATAAGAGAAAGGTTTTATCTCCTCCCCAGCAGAAATACTCCCAGCACCATCACCCACCCACACACACCTCCTCAACACCACTCCTTGTCTACCTGCCCAGTGGGATTTTGTGGGTGGTCCTTGGCATCCCTCATAGAACTTTGTACCTTCTGATCACACAGGCTGTGGTTCCACAGGTCACTAAGTTACTTCGGCAGGGATTCAGCAGGAATGTCTACGAAGGGGGTAAGACCACGCTAGAGGCAAATGGGTGATTTGCAAACTCTTTCCCAGAGACCAGGGGTTTCATGGAGCAGTCTCATGAGTTGAAGGAAAGTTGAGTGGTAGGGCTTACAGGACTCTCCACTGCCACTCCAACCAGACCACTTGAATTTGTAGCTGTTCTAGAGACTGGAGTGTGTAAATCTCATTTGAAAAGTGCATACTACTGTGATTAAAAAAAATGACACTGGACCAGGTGATTGCTCAGACCTAGTCAAGATCCATCATTCTATAACCTAAAGAAGAACAACTAGTTACAAAACATGAAAAACTGCTTATCCTCAATGATAATCAAATGCAATTCCATTTTTCCCAAGAGTTTAAAGAAAAACACCCACATCTCACCAAAGTGTGGTGAAACAGATATTCATGCATAAGAGTGATGGGGTTATAACATGATATAAAATTTTTATGAGTAACTGGACAATATGTGTCACCATCCATAAAAATATTCATATCCTTTAATAGAGAAATTCCATATCTTTAACTTTTTCATGGAGAAATAATTCAAAATTCATTTAAAAATTATATGCACTAACATATTTATTATGGTGCTATTTATTATTTCCAGAAAAACAGGAAATAATCTAAGTTTCCAAAATAGTGCAATTATTTAAATATGATTATAATAACTATGTAACAACATAATGTTTATGACACCACGTTAGATTAAGAAAAAACACAGTACTGGGGCTTCTCTGGTGGCGCAGTGGTTGAGAGTCCGCCTGCCGATGCAGGGGACGCGGGTTCGTGCCCCAGTCCGGGAAGATCCCACATGCCGCGGAGCGGCTGGGCCCGTGAGCCGTGGCCGCTGAGCCTGCGCGTCCGGAGCCTGTGCTCCGCAACGGGAGAGGCCGCAACAGTGAGAGGCCCGCGTACCGCAAAAAAAAAAAAAAAAAAAAAACGAAAAAGAAAAACACAGTACTGAAAATGTGTAAACTATACTTTCCAAAATTTCATTATGTATAGGAAGAAAGCAAAATGCTTACAACAGCGGTCATATAGGTGATGAGAGGATCGTTTATCTTTTTTCTTGTCATTATTTTCTAGATTTTGTACAATTCAAATATGTTATTTTAAAATGAAAACAAGTCTTTTGGAAGGAATCTTAACAGTTTTCAGTGACCACCATTTAAGAAGTATCTTTAAGCTTTCATGTAACACCACTGCCACTACATTAAAAAAAAAATAGTCTTTGCTCTCCATCAACTAAATGAAGAATGCAGTGTGGTGAGGTAAGTGTGAACAGATAGATATGTGTACATAGCACGGTAGGGGTCCCACAGTTGAGCCTCAGAATATATTATCTGCATTTTGATGATGTGATACACAAGAATACTTCTACCTGCATTCATCTCTTCCTTTGGGATCTTTGATTTTTTTTCTTTTTTTCAAACGGCATAAGAGTGCTGGTCACAGGCTTGATTTCATGTACATATATTTACATAGGCAATGGTCCCAGTCTTACTTCTGGGGATTTTTATGAGTGTGAGAAATAGGGTCAAAGAATAGAACTTTGGATAGTAAGGAATCACTGCTCTGGGCCAAACTAGAAAGGTAAAACAGGGGTGGAAGAAGGCACCTTCCCAGAGGGGAATAAACATGACAAAACAGGGACAAAGATGGCACCATGTTGGAAACTCTTGGAGATCTACTGGTCTCAGGTGCCCTTCCATCTGGACATGGCCTTTTTAGGTTCATGCTTATGAAATGGACTCCTGCCTGATTTCATAAATTGAAGGTTTATTATAAGGTTTATTATATGCTTACCACTAATGTATTGGGAGATGAGAAGTGGGAAGGTGTTTTACCTTAACAAATTTATCTGAAAACAGAAATGTTTTAGACCTTAACCTAATGGATTAAACCAGACCAGCGAACAGCTCACCTGTTCCCTTATTTGGACTTCTTTCTCATTATTTGTTTGTTTTCACAGCAGCATGATGCTTGATTTAATTAGAAGTAGGGCATCTAATTACTACCTAGGATTAAAATGATCATCCCCAATTTACTATTTTAGGGTGTGAGGTAATGGTCTATATTAATGTGTATCTGGTTCTACGCTAGGCTCTTTATGGGTTATCCGTAAGCTAGAAAAGATCATCCATTTTAATCCCCATAAAAAAATGGATTAGATAGATGTTATTCATTCCATTATACAGATGAAGAGACAGAGGCTCAAAGAGTTTAAATAACTAGGCATGGCTCAGAGCTAATAAGTGGCTGGCCATGACCTGGATTTAGGTTGTCAGTGAGCTCGATGCCCTTGCTTCTTTCCACAATGTCAGGCCACCATCTGTAGTTGAGTTGGTCTCCCCTTAGGTTCCATGAGGAAACAAGGGTATCCAATGCCCAGACTGAGCAGAAGTCACCAGTCCCTTGCTGACTGCACTGTCCCAGCAGTACTGGTTGGCTATACAAAGAAAAAGATGCAAGGATAGAACAAGGCCCACTGCTGCTGGATCTTACCAGCACATTTACAAGTGGGTTGATAATGCCCAGTCCTCTTCTCCTCATGACTCAGGAGATGAAAAGCAAAAAATGTCTGGCATACCCAGCTTATGGCCTTAAATATCATTTATCACCAAAGGAACCAGGAGTCCAAGATGAGCCTGGGACACCTTGCCTTACCAAATAGCAACACAGCTCTTGGTGACCACTAAGATCATGACAGAAGTCAACATGCATAAGCCCCCACGTGGCAAAGGTAACACAATAACTGCAATGGGTTGAAAGAGATCAAATATGTTTAAAATCCATAATTCATAGCGATGCAACAACATAAACTTTATTGGTCACCTTTGGTGAATGCTATGGAATGAACACATTGTTGAGAAAAGTGGTAAATAGAGAGAAATCCTCCACCATTTACCCATCTTTTCTGTATGATCTGAACCTAAGCGAGCCATGTAGTTGATGAGGGGCACAGTCTCTTTGTAGAAGTATTCCAGCTAATAAACAGAAAAAGAGTTGGAGTATCACTATTTAGCAACTGCTCAGTATTAATGAATCCAGGCTACGGTCAAAGAGATAATTTGCATCTAACCAAGCCTATAACTCTAAACTCCCAATAGGAATTGTAGGGGATAGGAAAACATGCGAAACAATACAAGAACAAAATCAAAACTGTGGGAAGTTCTCCAGGACGAAAGACCCAGTTTATTCAACAACAACAGAAAGGATATATAGATCCTAAGAGACATAAGAGAAATACCACAACATATGGACTATATCTTGATTGTGATTAAAACAAACTATTAAAAAATTTACAAGACAATCAGGAAACTGTGAGCACTGACTAGATATTTGATATCCAGGAATATTAAGGAATTAATGTTTATTACTTGGGTGGAATAATAGTATTATGACTCTCTTATAGAGGTACATAATGAAATATTCAGGTGAAATGAGAAGGTTTGGTCTGGATTTGGGTTCAAAATAACATTGAAGAAAGTATAGTTGAAATAAGATTGTCCAGGTATTGATAATTACAGTTGCATGGGATATACATGAATAAGTAATGATCCATCAGGTTCACTGTACTGTTTTCGCTGTTTGAAATTTTCAATAATAAACAAGTTCTCTAAGAGCTCAAGAACCCTTATAAAATAGCACCTTTTCCCCCTTCTAAACTTGGCGACAAATTCTATTTACTGATCCTGTAAAAACAGAACATATGCAGTCTGGGACGTACTTGCAAATTTTCTTCCGCTTCAGAGATGACCTGTTCCACACAGGCCATTTCCACAAAGCAATCTTTGCAATATCTGCATTGTCTTCCTACGTATCTTTAATTGACACTGATTTCTAGTGACACAGCCCGCCTCAAATGACCATTTGGTGTAATTGTTAGAAGAGGGGTCATCCATTCGGTTAAAATGTGGTTCTGGTCCTGGAGCCGCCCAATTAATATTAGAGTGGCGACTAGACTAAGCAGAAAAGGACTAAAGCGCCCCCGTGTGGCCAGTACAGGTTAAAGCAAGCCGTGCCTTGCTTAACACATAAAAGCAGCTGGATGCCTCCTTAGCCCTTTTTGTCCTAAGACGGCAGAGCTTGTAAGAGAGCGCACTTTGCCAGGTCTGATACACTATTTAAAAAAAAAAAAAAAAAATTATTTATTATTTATTTATTTTTTGATGCATCGGGTCTTAGTTGCGGTGCGCGGGCTTCTCTCTAGTTGAGGTGCAGGAGCTCAGTAGTTGTGGCGCACGGGCTTAGTTGCCCTGCGGCCTGTTGGTTCTTAGTTCCCTGACCCGAGATCGAACCTACCTCCCCTGCATTGTAAGACGAATTCTTTACCACTGGACCACCAGGGAAGTCCCTTGGTTAACTCTTAAATGTTAACCAAGATCTCCCATCCTAATTGTAATAAAAAATAAATTACTTCTCTTTGGAAGAGAACAACAATCTCCAATCATAATATTTCTAAAAGGTTTGGATATTTTGTCTGTTTGTGGTCTTACGCGTTAGCTCCTGCAAATGTCTTAGGTGATTTCTACCTCTTTGGCATATAAAAAGGTGTAGACACTTTGTTCTGCTTTATAGTAAATTATTAATGGGTCCAAATAAAGAAGAATCCTAACAAATAATAGTGTAAAGGATCTGACTTTCTCCGAGAGGGCACTCCATCCACATAAATGAATGTAGCAGCCTCAAGGCAGCAGAAGGAGCACAGGTCTGGGGATTAGAAAGGGAAGGAAGGATTGACCCCTCTGTACTCAGTCCCCATAGCAGCTCCAGGGGGCCGATGTTTCTGTCTTTGTGGTACAGAGGGGATGTGACCCGCCCAGGAACACACGGCAGAGCAGACATACAAGCCCAGCTTGCCTCACCCAGTCACATCCCTTCTGCATCTGCTGCCAGGGAAGCTCTCTCTGACTGTGAGGCCTTGGGCAGGTTATGACCACCCTCGGCCTCCACTCCTTTTTGCAAAATCGGGGCATCGGGCTAGATGATCATTCCATCCATTCAAAGGCCAAACCTTTATCGTTTCTCTAATGACTGAAACTGAAATGTGCTCAGAGCCTAAGTTTAGGAAAAGCTTGTTCAGTGGCCACTTTCCTAGTTTTGCGACAAATGCCAGGGCAAAATTCAGACTGAACACACGCCAAATGGGGTGAATATTGGTGCCCTTCCATCCTTGTTCTTTGGGTTCCGCCTCCAGCAAAGAACCTGTTAGGTCGGTTTAGCCAGAATCCCCTTCATCCCCGATGTTTCCTCTTAGTAATTTTCCATCCACTGGCCCCCACGCTGCTCCTTCACTATAAATCCCCGCTTGCTCTCACTGTGTATGGAATCAAGCCCGCTTCTATCCTGAGGTCACTTTCCCCCTTTTGCAATAGTCCTGAATAAAATCTGCTTTTACACTTTAACTACTGCCCAGCTCTGACACAAGCCTCTCCCCTCAGACTGCTCTGTGCCAAGGGGAGCCTCTTGCCCGAAGTGATGTCCCTCTTTGGGAAAAGATCACACCAGTGACCCAAACAGGGGCACAGAGACTGAGCCCTGGTGCCTCATGTTGGGCAATTCTTAACGGCTGCCACTGCACCAGGCTCCCCAGCCTCAGCTGTGCATCGAATTTTAACTAGTCCCTCCACAACCCTACTCCATTCACTCTGTGCAGTATTGACCCCAAGGGCACCCCCCAAGAGACCTCCACGGGCCCACAAACCTCCATCTCAGAGGGAGCCCATCAAAGGCAGCACTGAGGGAATGAAGCCAGGCTGCGGGGTTCCAGGAGCCTGGTGTCTTAGTGGTGTGTGTGAGACCTGTATCTCCCTGGCAGGGGTCTGCATCTCTGAAGTGGGAGTAGTACCCAGGGGTAGGTTTCTTGTAAGAATTATTGATAAATAGGACTTTGTCATAAGGGGTTTAGCTTGGTGCCTAGCACAGGGAAAGTGCCTCAGTAACTTTTTGTTCTTATACTATTAGCATTAGGTATTGATGATGACAATGATGATGATGATGATGAATGAAAGTGAATGGCTTAATGTTCCACGCCAGCAGATTCACTATCTCTATCCTATCCAAGCTTGACCGAACCCAGTGGTTCTCAAGCTGTAGCAGAATCACTGGGGAGGTAACGGGTGTGGGGAGGAGGTGCTTGTGACCAATACAGACATTGGAGCCTAAATGTCTCTTTCAGTGAGTCTAGACAGCCAGGGTGAGAAAACTGCCTCAAGAACACACCCTCCTGTGGGTGATGAGACCACCCGACCCCACCTACAGACTCAGCTGGCCCAAGGATCTAACCTTAATCTGGAGGGGTCAAACTGGTATTTCCATACTACCCGCCAACGAACAACCTTGGGCTCCATTCTAGAAAGTGGGCTTCCACATGATTCTAGATACAGTTAAGAGAAAATGCATTTGTTGGCAGCGTAGGTAAGTGTAGGTAGGGAATGTAACGGAGTGCAGTCACTCTGGAGTTTAATACGCTCATCCTTTGGGATCCAGAAATCCCCCTTCCGGGATGAACCCCAAGAAACTCTCATGAGTAGGTTCTTAGGCACATCAGGATTTTTATCCCGGAGATATTTGTATTCATGGGAAGTTGGAAGCTACCTAGAGGTCCATCGCAGGAGAAGAGATAAGTAAATAGGACAGATGCTCTAGAAGCAATAAACTAAGCGTGACCAGAGCAACACGGATAGTTGTTTAATGGAGGACTGAATGAAAACAGTAGGAAGGAAAACAAAAGCTTTCACATAGTTTTAGTCGTATTTCCTAGAAATTCATAGACACACCAGACAGCATAGAAGCAGACCTGAACTCTACTCAGCCTGCTCCCTTCCCTTTGAGAAGGTACCTTCTCCAAGGACCCTCTGTGATAGCACTCCTTGTCGTTCATCCATGCCCAGGGCTGGGGATGGATCCCGGTCTGAGAGTTAACTAGTAAAAACAATACAGATCTGGGCTTCCCTGGTGGCGCAGTGGTTGAGAGTCCGCCTGCCAACGCAGGGGACGCGGGTTCGTGCCCCGGTCCGGGAGGATCCCACATGCCGCGGAGCGGCTGGGCCAGTGAGCCATGGCCGCTGAGCCTGCGCGTCCGGAGCCTGTGCTCCGCAGCGGGAGAGGCCACAGCAGCGAGAGGCCCGCGTACCGTAAAAACAAAACAAAACAAAACAATACAGATCTGTTCAAACATGCCTCTTAAAAAGCATGGCACTTCCCAAGCAGAATCGGGAGAAACTAGGCTAAGAGAAATGAAACAAATGGCCAAACAGAAAAGAAAATATACTCTAGTTAATCTGAAGAAAGGCTGGGTGAACTAAAGGGATGAAAAGCAGGCCAGGGCCCAGGATTTGTCTCCCGTACCCCTTGGGGGAGCCGAGGGATCCGTCATAAGTGTCCAGGTAACTCAGGTGCCCTTGCTCCTAGGTGACTTCCAGGGTCTTTGGGCTTCCTGGGTGTCATCACCCCCCTGATACCATATGATCAGCTGACAAAGCATTCTGGCTGGCGGAACAGTCACAGGCTTTGATAAAGACTAATACGAGTTATCTGTTTTAAATAGAGTAGTGTGTATATGTCTATCCCCAAACTCCCAATTAATCCCTCCCCTCACCTTTCCCCTTTGGTAACCATAAGTTTGTTTTCTAAATCTGTGAGTCTTAAAACGAACGATTTTTTTTCATTTTATTTTTAAATTGATTGTATAGCACTGGGAACTCTGCTCAGTGTTCTGTAATAACCTAAATGGGAAAAGAATTTGAAAAAGAATAGAGGGACTTCCCTGGCAGTCCAGTGGTTAAGACTTCACCTTCCAATGCAGTGGGTGCGGGTTCAATCCCTGGTCAGGGAGCTAAGATCCCACATGCCTTGGGGCCAAAACACCAAAGCATAAAACAGGAGCAATATTGTAACAAATTCAATAAAGAATTTGAAAATGGTCCACATCAAAATAACTCTTTAACAAAAAATAGATACATATAACTGAATCACATTGCTGTACACCTGAAACTAACACGACATTGTGACTCTACCCCAATATTAAACAAACATTTGTTAAAAAGACTAATAGGAGAGGTTCCCCATCATTGCTGTCTTGTGAGTTTTGCTTATGGCAATTCTGCCCATGCTCTGGCCCTTGCCACAGACGAGACAATCTACAGATTAACAGTGTTGAGACCCAATGACGGGCCATGGCAACAGGATGCCTGGGGCCAGGATGTCTCCTTTACTGCATCAGGAACCACCCACCTTTGTTGGATTCATGGCTGTCCCCCAGACCTTTCCCAAGGTCCCACTGTTTTAGAACTTGACTTACTCATTTCACTTTTCTAGCCAAGAACAAAATCTGCTTGCCTCTGAACTGAGACTCAGTAAGAACGCCAGGCCATTTTTTCTTTCTAGCAACATTTAACCCACCGAATCATTTAGAAAGATTTACTTGGGATAATTTCTTCACATTTCCTAGCCTTTTTTTGGAACAACATTCGTCACATTGTGGGCACTTAATAATAAAGAGTTGTTGGCTGTTTATGCCTGATTTCGATTATTTTCCCATTTTCTATGTCTGTCTCCATTCAGCTTTGCCAATGAACCTCTTCCCCAAAAGCACTGTAATTTCACTGCTCAGCCCTATCATCACACGTTCCCTGCCTTCCTTCCACCCTCGAGATAATCTGGAAATAATATACTGTTTTGTTTAACTGTGTTTCCCTTGCTATCCCGGTATGACTTTTTCTGATGCTTGGTGATACATGTAAGGGTTGACCATCTACGCCCTCTATCGATGCTGGATCTGGATAAATTTCATTACTTGGTGCCAGTTGGCCCAACGTAACAATAAGCACCCATGAATGAGAAGGTTAAACCTGAAGAAGAGATAACACGTACCAGAATCTCTTAAAAGAAAACAACGTGCCTCTTGGAGGTGTAAAAATCATTGAGGAGGAACCAATGTTAAGATTTCCTAAGTTCATACGTACATATGTACGGTATGAGTCACCCTCTTCTAAATTTGCAAAAGTTCCAATGTGCACTCAACTTCTTAAATATCTCGATGCCCTGTACCTTGTAGACTTAGCTCTTTCAGTTTCTTTCCTTTCACCTCCTAAGAGCTGGATATAACTACTGATTTGTCTACTGACTGATGTGACCAGGATTTTTTTTTTTTTTTTTGCGGTACGCAGGCCTCTCACTGTTGCGGCCTCTCCCGTTGCGGAGCACAGGCTCCGGATGCGCAGGCTCCGGACGCGCAGGCTCAGCGGCCATGGCTCACGGGCCCAGCCGCTCCGCGGCACGTGGGATCTTCCCGGACCGGGGCACGAGCCCGCGTCCCCTGCATCGGCAGGCGGACTCTCAACCACTGCGCCATCAGGGAAGCCCTGTGACCAGGATTTTAAATCGAGGTGTGATGCTGTTGAATTGTCCATAAGACACACATGCGCCTTGTAGATCAGCGGCTGTTTGCATGCGTACGGCTGTGAAATAACCCCCTTGTCTCTCTAAAGCCGATGAGGGTCTCCTGCCTGGCCCACACCCTGCTAACCGACCTACCCTCAAGCCCACCCTCACCTGTCACCATCCTTACACTTCTTTGGTTCTGACCCCCAGGTCCCGGGCCAGGAGCATCTAGTCTTCTGAAAGCATATCTGGTGGAAAGAGGGGAGAGGAAGAAAGAGAGGAGACGGTGCAAGGAGAGAGGGAAGGGAAGCCCCTCAACATTCCCCTTCTCTGACCCCCACACTTCAGTGCTGTCCTCAGTAGCAGCCAGAGGAAGAGAGGGGAGGGAGGAAGGCAAATAGGAAAGAGAGCTGCACCCACAGAGGAACTCCTTTGAGCCCCATTCTCTGCAGCCTCATCTGCCTGCCCCTCCCTTACACCTCTGGAGCCCAGCCAGGCCCCACCCCGGGAGCCCCAACCAGTGATCGGGCATGAAAGTGCCCGCTGCCCCTCTGCCAGGGAAGATGTCCTCCGGCTCTCAATGCAAACCTCCCAGCGCAACCTGCAAATGACCTTTTGGAACAAAGTGCTTTGTATTGTAAACAGGTACTATTTATATTCCTCCTTAACTTCCGGTACGCATATTTTTATACTTTCATTAGTCTATTGTGTACACAGCTATTTGAGTCCTTCAGGGCCCTTATTTACATCTGAAGACAGGCTCCATCATTTTAACCATATTCCTGTTTTTAAAAACCAACTGTCTTTTCTCTCTACATTTTTATAATGACATCTGGATAATTTTACTGTTAATGTTCTTACTATTACAAATGTTCAAATTACCATATATATATGTATACATAAAACACAGTGATCGTCATATAGATGAAAGTTACATATAAGAGGTTATGTATATTACATATATTTTTATATATATAATATATATTATATTATATATGTAAAATACAAAAAAAAAAATGACACAAAGACTGGACGAAGGTACTAAAACGTTAACTATAGGAGTAGAATGATGGAGTACTTTGAAGTCCTTTCTACTTTCTGTGGTTTCCAAAGTTCTTGTTAATGCACATGTTACTTTTATACTTGGAAAAATAAAAATAAACATAATAAATATTTTAATATATGAATGTCTGTTAACGATGAAATCCTGGTTGAAACAAAGAAAACCAGGGCACTTTTAGAAACAAAATTTCCCAAATTTGAATTTTCAGAAACAGAGTTATCTATTACTATTACAATGCTTCTAAATATGACAGGAATTTAGAAACTGTCAGAGTAGTAGAAACCTATAATTAAAAGACAAAAGAAAAGTTCTCTTTCCAGGGATTACCTGTAGTAGGAAAAAAGTCTAGCTAATTCTTAGAAAAACAAACCCTTGTCTAGATAGATCTCTCAAGTGATAGGAAGTGTGGGTTGGTGAAGTCTTACATCTTGGTGAATTTCCTGATTTAAAGATACATGTACATTTTCATCATTTCTGAAGCGTATATGTGTTTCTAACTCAAAATCACGAGGGTCCCCATCCTGCCTGGTTGTACCTGTTTGCAGCAGAGCTGTGTTTGCAGCAGATGGTGAGAATGGGAGTGAGCAGAAAAGAATTAGGAGAGCTGGTCCCTAGTCTAGCCACGGGACCAAGGACCCTGTCGCTGTGGCTTTGTCACTTACCCGCCCAGAGCCCCAGCTTCCTCCCCTGAAAACTGAGTATACCGTACTAAACATCTTGGTGTGTTGCTGTGAATCCCACACCTGTTCCAGGGAAACATCTGAACTGGTGACCGTGGTGTGTGGCCATAACTTCTCTGTCCCTCTCCCTGAGAAGTACACAGTTCTATGGGAGAGCGCAGAGGTGCTGGAGCAGACAGTACCCTCAACAAGCTTTGGGAAAACGCTTCAAAGCACAGAAGAGCCACAGAAGGCAACCATATCACGTGACACGAGGGGCTTTGGTAGATGCAAAAGGAGAGACTTAGAGAGAGGGAAATGTCCTTGGAGGAGACATTTATTGGTTTCCTTTCCCAAAGTCATGGGCAGTTGAAGGAATAAAGTGACAGCATTACACAAAGGAGTCCCCATTAAGACCAGCGATGCACTAGGGCTGGCCATGGTGTCTGGGGAAGCTAAGACAGAGAGGTGGCTGGTGAAGCCCCCTGGTGAAGATCTTAAAGAGGCCTGCTCGGGTATAAACTATTATATATAGAATGGATAAACAATAGGGTCCTACTGTATAGCACAGGGAACTATATTCAATATCCCGTGATAAACCATAATGAAAAAGAATAGGAAAAAGAATGTATACTGTACAGCAGAAATTAAGACAACATTGTAAATCAACTATACTTCAATAAAATAAATTTTAAAAAATAAATAGATTTTTTTAAAAGAAGCCCACCCAGAACATCCGGCCCAGCTCCTGTTTCCTCTCAGTGATGCAGAGGGACCGTGGGACACGATGAGTCTCCGGTTCATGGGCGGGTGAAGATCCATAGCTGCTGTTGGGTCCTCAGACGCCCTACTAAAATATTGTGATAGGAAAGCTGCTGGTAGAGAGATCCGGGATGTAGGTGGTATGTATTTTCCCAGGTGCAGGATGGGATTAGAGCAAAGAGAAACGTGAAACCTTTCAATAGAGCACACTGGGCTGGTCATGGCAGGGACATCTCCAACCGAAGGGTTCAAAGGTTGCTATTACGTCTACAGAGCAAGACAAATCCCCTAACAACTGAGATCCTGTAGAGGGATCAGATGTACATTAGGACCTGGGGATGTCAACAATCATCTTTCAAAGGAAAAATAAAGTGCTCATAAACCAAATTCCCTCACTCACATTTCCTGAATATCTAATCCAGAGGGCTAATTGGTGAGCCTTTTCACAGTGTCTGTCTCCATGCCCTTTTGACTTTCCTTTTGTTTATTTAAAGATGTCGTGAATAATCTTCCTAAAGTTTTCTCTGACAGAATCAGCAGGATCAAGTAACAATCTCACAGGCTAAGGGACAGAACGATTTGGTCGAACAGATAACAAAAGCTTCATCAAGGAAACCCAAAATTACTTCGGTGGAACAATGATTCTAAATTCGTTCTAAATGAATTCTTATGGATTTCTTTTCATGTATGTGACAAAGCAGACAGTCTGGGGTTTTTGCTTCCTGTCTAGTAAAGTGAAAAATAATTAATGATCACACAAAAGTTTATTTATTAATATTACAAATTTTATGGAAAATAGATTGCTACTTTGAGACTGGACCACAATATTTCTTCAGTGGTATTCTAAAATGTCAAGGAAAGAGAACTCATAAACCTTTCAGAAATGGGCACCCACTGGTTCTAAGGGTGGTAGTGGGGTTTGTCTTTAGAAAGGCTCTTGTTTTATCCTTGGTTAGGCCTCGTTCTTGTAGAATAAAAGGCAGATACACAGTGTCTTCACTTGGCATGAAGTAAAAATCTCTGGAGAGGAAAAGGTTCATTTCTATAGGTAACAAACCAACATTTTTCTCCTGTGAAGAAACTGGCCCTTTGGTCTAGGATGCCTGAAGACAGGTTTTCAGAGCTGATACGATTAATGCTCAATTTATAGGTACTTTGATGGGGGAGGGGGAGGAGGAAGCAAATTCCTAAGCAATGTCCGTAGAGTTTCACTCTTTTGCGATGATAATGTAGCATCTGAGATGAAAATATCTAGAGGGACGTATAACCAAATGGTTGACAGAGAATACCCTTGAGGGTGAGACTAAGAAGGTCTTATTTTACATCTTTCTGTACAATCTTCAATTTCTGCCCACTGGACTGTGCATCTTAAAGCCCAGTGTGCCTCTGAGCCTGGGCCACTGGGCCACTTGGGTGACAGAGGTGACCAGGTCCAACAAGGACCCAAGAAGGTGAGCCTGCTGTCCTGAGAGCCCGATCGCTGCAGTTGAGAAAATGCTCTGAGCACTGGGAACAGTCCAGACCCCAGGTGGCCTCGGGAATGTACTAACTAAGGCAGGAGAAACTACGAACTAGATTTTGGAAGAAAGACGCAGTTTAGGGAAGAGGTAGGAACGGAGCAGAGCTCAGAAGACACACCTCATCTGTTTCCCTCACACCTCTGCTTTCTGGACACATGCTCTCAGACAGGATAAAGTTGGAGATGGTTCCCCCATGCCTCACTAAGGAAAGATGGAGGGAAAGGTGGGCGATGAATGATTGCCTGGGCTGTGTCAACTGAAAAGAAAAAGCAGAATGTGAGAGTTGTGAGTTAAGTTTTCTTTGGGGCAAAATGAGGACTATAGCTCGGGAGACAGCCTGTCAGATAGCTCCGAGAAACTGCTCCAAAGGGGTAGCGGGGAAGGTCAGTGTTACATATGGTTTTAGTTAAGGGGGGCACGCACACATGTTTTCGCAGAGGTCTGCTGCTAGTCACGAGGAACAGATTCACCGTTAATGATTTTAGTGCTTTTCTAGATATGAGAAGATGCAAGAATTGGGCTCATAAAATCCTCTCCTGCTCTGTAATAACCTATATGGGAAAAGAATCTAAAAAAGAGTGGATATATGTACAAGTATAACTGATTCACCACGCTGTACAGCAGCAAGTAACACAACACCATAAATCAACCCTACTCCAATAAAAATTTTTTTAAAATAGAAAGATTCACCACCCCCCCACACCCCCAAAATTCCTCTCCTGAAAATATCTAACTATCTGAAGGCCTGTTCTGCCAGTTTTTCCCAGAGCACAGGGTGCCTCATTCCTGATCTCCACCCTGAACTCCTTTCAGGGGGTGTTGAAGGTCAGCAGCTGCAGCAGTTTGTGACTTAGTCCTTTTAGAGGCAGATGGCAACTGCCAGTTTGTAGTTGGCAGCTGGCTGAAGTCACAGGCATTATGAATGAAACACAGTATTAATTATCAGCTGCTGGAGCAGGATAACTCAGGGCAGCAATCCCTCCAGCCTGCATTTGATGTCTATATTATTTCTAGCTCAGCATCTGAATTGAGTTGCTTTCCAATTTGAATTTGAGTTTTCTCTTTCCTAGTCACCGCAAACCCTTTGGAGAAGCTGACATTTTCAGAGCGAATGAATTTATGTTCGAGTTCTTAAAAACATAGTGCTTTTATACTCTAGTTGACTTTTGGCAGCCAGACATCTTAGCATGTATTTTGCTTGTATTTTGCTATGATGATTCTGAAGTTGAAAATTTTTTTTTCTATACTTTCCGACTTAGGAGTTCATCGATTAAGAAAATTTGTTCAGTATGACTTTGTTTCTTCCTTAATTGAAAAGATTCTTCCTGAATGAAAAGTTTATTCTCTGTGTTTCTGGCTTGCAACTGTCCCATCCCTGGCTAAGCACAGAACACGTCAGTCATCTAAACCACTGTTTGGAGAGATTTGAGCAAGGAAAAGCAAGCATGGTAAAAGAAATTTCTTGAAATTTAAACATGTTTGGTTGACTATCATGTATTTCTGTTGATTTCTAGTTATAGGAAAGATTATTCCCCCTCTCAGGACACAAGTGCCGTATTTATGGAAAGACATTGCCTTGATTTAACATAACAAATGCCTTACAATGTACAAATTCGGTAAATTCATTATTTTTCAGACCTGGTTATCTGATCACACATTTAGAGGCCAAGAGCAAGTCTTATAAAAGGAAATGGAGGAGGGCTTGCATTAACTGGACCATGTGATGCAAGCATGATTATTTTATTATTATTGAAGTATAGTTGATTTACAATATTATGTTAGTTTCAGGTGTACAGCAAAGTGATTCAGTTATATATATATATTCAGATTCTCTTCCATTACAGGTTATTACAAGATATTGAACATAGTTCCCTGTGCTATACAGTAGGTCCTTATTTGTTATCTATTTATATATAGTAGTGTGTGTCTGTTAATCCCATACTCCTAATGTATCCCTTCCCCCTTTCCCCTTTGGTAAACATAAGTTTGTTTTCTATGTCTGTGAGTCTGTTTCTGTTCTGTAAATAGATTCATTTGTATTTTTTTTAGATTCTACATATAAGTGATAATCATATAATATTTGTCTGTCTCTGACTTATTTAGTATGATAAATCTCTAGGTCCATCCATGGCAATATTTCATTTTTTTAATGGCTGAGAAATATTCCACTATGTATATACATCTTCTTTATCCACTCATCTGTTGATGAACACTTAAGGTTGCTTCCGTCTCTTGGCTATTGTAAACAGTGCTGCAGTGACCACTGAGGTGCATGTATCTTTTTGAATTAGAGTCTTCATCCTTTACAGGTATATGCCCAGGAGTGGGATTGCAGGATTACATGGCAACTTCATTGTTAGTTTTTTAAGGAACTTCCATACCATCCTCCATAGTGGCTGTACCAATTACATTCCCACCAATAGTGCAGGAGGAGTCCCCTTTTCTCTACACCCTCTACAGCATTTATGATTTGTAGACATTTTAATGATAGCCATTCTGACAGGTTTGAGGTGAAGCTGTAGTTCTGATTTGCATTTCTCTAATAATTAGCAATGTTGAGCATCCTTTTATGTCAGGCATGATTTTTAGTGAAGGCAAACTTTTCCTAAAATAGCTTGTCATTGTCCCTTTTCTCTGACTTAATTGCCTTGATTTAGGAATGGGATAAATGCAATTGAATGAAGAAAATAATCTAATAGGGCTTCCCTGGTGGCACAGTGGTTGAGAGTCCACCTGCCGATGCAGGGGACGTGGGTTCGTGCCCCGGTCCGGGAAGATCCCACATGCCACAGAGCGGCTGGGCCCGTGAGCCATAGCCGCTGAGCCTGCACGTCCGGAGCCTGTGCTCCGCAACGGGAGAGGCCACAGCAGTGAGAGGCCCGCATACCGCAAAAAAAATAAATAAAATAAAATTTTAAAAAATCTAATAGAGTCATGTTTCATTTGTTGTTGTTGTCATTGTTATTTTTCAGCGTTATCTCAAACTTTGCCACCTGAGAACCTAAGTCCAATGCTTACAGAAGAAAGCACTATTCCATCTAGCCAAGGCTCAACAGATGATTACACTGTGGATATGTAGCCAGATGAAAATGAAGCAACCACGGATGGACCATCTGTCCTCTCCCCCAGGAGACCAGTCAAAAGTCAATCCAGGAACCAGACGTCAGCAATGTCACCGAACTGGATGACATGATGGCTGCTCAGAGGCCAGCGGTGCCACTGAGCAAACACCAACCGACCCACATGGGAGTTCCATTGCCTGTAAGCACACTCTGCTCCCTGACTTTAGGTAGGGACTCCTGGTTGACATTCCAGATTTGTTTTGATCGCCCTATTTTTGTCGGTTTTCCATCTTCATTCATGTACCTTTTACAATCCACCAGTCTGCTTGGCTCCCACCCTACCATCCTTGATAAATATGGAAACAAAACAACCACTCTGCTGTGGTCAAGCCATCACCTCACTCAGTTCTCAGAAATTCAAAAATCAGTAGGATTTATTAGCATCTCCCATTTGATTTTCTTCCCACAGAATTTTCTTTAGAGCTGTAACCTTGCTCTACTGTCACATTTTTGTCTTTTGAAACAATGTTCTATGTTCTAGAAATCATGCAGGCAGAATATATGTTCCTTATCTCCAATACACATTGTGCAAAACAGAAAGAGAAAGGGGCACAGCAGAGAATGCATGGGCACCCTTTCAGGGGGCAGAAGTAAATTTACTTTCTGGTCCTTACTCACACTACGCCCATTTGTTTTTCTTTCCTAGACTAAGATCACGAGAATCTTCAACAGAAGAAATGCCAAGAGGGCTAGAATCTCACCAGATGGTGGCATTAATAATAGAACAAACAAGGACTGACGGCAGCGACATTAAGTCTGAAAATGACACAAAGAATATAAATACTGTGAGATGGCTCCTCCCTCTCAAATTCTGCCTCTTGCCAAACAGTTTCATTTCTTCCACATTATCCGTGGTAAAATACAGAACACAGAATCATGCATCACATCCAAAAATGCTCTGCTAGTGACACTGTATGGTTCACTCCTTTTTGTCATACATGATTTTAAATAATAAAAGGATGGGTATTAAAATCACAGAACATTTAATAGGAGCTTATTTTAACTTGTATCACCACTTTGATTCAAAATAGGATTTAAGGTGGTTTATCACGTGAGAAGGAAAAAGGGTGAACAAAGGCCAGAACTTTACCTAGAATCAGAACTGAAGTAGGTCTCTCGGAATGAACGCCATGTAGTCCCCTTGCCCCACCTGGGTGACTCTAATGTGTGTGGCATCTCTCCCACCACCATCTAACCCACGCACTCCCCTGTGGTTGGACAGAGGTAAAACTCAGAATTTAGTTAGCAGATGGCAAGCTGCACACATGTAGATGAACAGTCTTGAATCTGGAGACCAAGATCCATTTGTACATCTTTGAATTGTTTGCCATCAGCATTGTAACTCCCCTGACCCACATACAACTTTCCTGCCCACAAAAGTCCCAACTTCCCCCCGACTCCACACTCCCCACCTCCAAAGACACACAGACATATAGGAAAGGTATCCCAAGCCCATGCACTCTTCATCACAGACACTGAAAATGACCCTCATTAAAATTGTTAGGATCCCCTAACAAATACCTACGCTGTTCTGGAAGCTGTGTGGTCATGCAGTGCCATTGTCAAGGTCCTCTACTTGCCATGTCTGAATTATTGCCAGAATCATGACCAGGAGTTGAGGAAAGAGGAGTAATTATTTTAGGATTCAAACAAAAATAAGAAGGAATTGGAATTCTCAAAATGAAAC
Organism: Platanista minor; assembly: GCA_004363435.1. Taxonomy (NCBI): domain Eukaryota; kingdom Metazoa; phylum Chordata; class Mammalia; order Artiodactyla; family Platanistidae; genus Platanista; species Platanista minor. The sequence goes on from RJWK010003949.1 coordinate 23,500, forward strand.
GTAGTTGAGGTGCAAAATAATAAAGGGTCGAATGATGCAAAAGAAAGGGTTCCAAAAGTTTGGGTGTGTGCAGGCACACACACGTCTGTGTGTAGCATATGTAGCATATATAATATAAATGTATAAGTTATTCCAAAAAGAAATAATCAGCATGAAAATTCAAAGCAATCTTATGTAAAATACACAAAAAGTATGACAACTAGCAAGAACTGTTGGTTACTAGGCCTTATTATGTGTCAGATTTTGCTTTAAATGCTGTCCATACAGTGTCTTATTTCATTTTAATCCTCATAACACACCTGTAAAATAGATACTATTCTTATTTTGCAGATAAGGAAACTAAAGCTTGGTGAGGTTAAGTCACTTGCTCAGGGCTCACTCTAAGAGTAGCAAAATGAGGAATCAAATCAGGGCCTGCCTGCCTCCCAGGTGAGGTTTGACCATTACCTTGTGCTGCCTCCCAGTGGCAAGAGCTGGTAATTACCAAACATGAATTCTAGCTGTTCCTCCTTCATTTCTCTAAAACTGTTTCTACCTATAAGATGAGATGGGTTGGGCAAAAATGATCTCCAAAGTCCATTTTTTATCTAGCATTCTTCATTGCACCAGATATGCAAAAATATGTCCACGTATCAAATCGATTCTTAAGTATCCTGACCTCATGATCAAATTGATGGCAATTTATTCAGCCCGGAATTTATAAATTACACATTATGACTAATTTGTGTCACCTTTGCATTCTCAGCACTGGGAACAGCTGTCTTTCACACCAGAGGGTCTCAGAAACGACTAGCACATCCTCAGGGACCTATGTAAGACCATTAAGCCATTAAGCCACCTCCACACTTGTCTTTTTTGGAAAAAGGAAAGAAAAACTGGGGAAAAAATGGAGCTAATGGAGCTAGAATTGAAGTTAAAGATAATTTATTGAGTTCACTCTCTTTGTTTTATAAGTGATTAAATTAGGCCCAGAGAGACATTTTTGTTGTATTGATTGGTATTACCAGTATTATTATTACTAGTATCATCATTTTCATCTTCTAAGGGTCCTACTGGCTGAGAATTCTTCCATCTTTATTCACTGTGAAATATCCCAGGAGAAGAAGTGTCTGTCAGAGGCTCTTGCCTTTTTTTTCTGAGCTGGAGATTTAGGAACCACAGCCCTCTGCCCTCTTTTAGTCCCCACTCCACACACACACACACACACACACACACACACACAACTCATTCAGGAATTCCACCCTTAATCTTTAGATTATGGACAATTATTTTCCTTAGTGTATACAGTTTTGAGAAAAAATTACTTTCAAAAATTTGGGGTGGGGGGACTTCCCTGGTGGCGCAGTGGTTAAGAATCCACCTGCCAATGCAGGGGTCACAGGTTCGAGCCCTGGTCCAGGAAGATCCCACATGCTGCGGAGTAGCTAAGCCCCTGCACCACAACTACTGAGCCTGCACTCTAGAGCCCGTGAGCCACAACTACTGAGCCCGTGTGCCACAACTACTGAAGCCCACACGCCTAGAGCCTGTGCTCCACAACAAGAGAAGCCACCTCAGTGGGAAGCCCACACACCACAACAAAGAGTAGCGCCCGCTCATCACAATTAGAGAAAGCCCGCATGCAGCAACGAAGACCCAGAGCAGCCAAAAATAAATAAATTTATTTAAAAAAAAAGCTGGGGGGAGGTTTTGTATTTAAAGGAAGAAAACCATGCAACATGTACACACACACGTGTGCGTGTGTATAACTGCTATGTCTGATTGTAGGTATGTGTTGTGTTTGCTATACACTTCACTGGTAGAAAGAGTTGTCATCAAAGAAATAAGACAAAATGCTCCATTTGAAATTAATTTTAGTTTGGACTTGTAGTCATTTTGTATGACTCCTTAAACCCTCTGGTAACATATCTGACAGGTGGAGGAGACAAAAAAGATTATTTCCTGAAATGAAATCTTTTGGATTAAAAGTATTTATCTCCTGGGATAATCCTAGTGTCTAAATTGGAAAATCTTTTATACTGATGTCTGTATTGCTTTCTTCTTAGAAAGATCCAAAGAACCAGCCAAAACTCTGCAAAGAGATTGAAAAGAATAGATCACATCCAAAGAAGCCCTTTCAAAATACAATGATATGAAAAGATAATGCCCCTAAAACCTGCATGGAGTTCAGTAATGAAGAAAAAATGGGAGAGTCATTCAGTTAGGCCTGGTGGAATTGCTCCCAGGCTCAGAGTCCTCCACAGGATCTTTCATATCCGGTTATAGATGAGAGAAAGTGTGAGAAGGATCACACAAGAAGTTTTGGAACCAAGCCTGGAAGTGGTGTATATCACCCCCACCCATATTCCATAGCCCCGTCCAACTTCAGAGGAGGCTGATAAATGTGCTTCCACTGTGTGCTCAGGAGAAAAAGTAAATAGGGCTTGATAAACATAATAGCATTTTCCCAGTCACACACACACACACACACACACACACACACACACACACAAATTACAAAGTAGAAGATTTAGCAATACATTATAAATAAAAGACTAACATCCATCATATACAAGGAGTACCTATAAGTCGATTAAAAAAAAATAGAAAAACATAACAAGAAAAATGCTCAAAAAATGTAAAGTAATTCAAAGCAAATGAAGTATAAATGGCCAATAAAGCCATCAACAATCTCACTCACAATTAAATGTATATTCCTTTAGAATATTTAAAAAGTTTTAATCAGATTTATTAAAATTTTCAAAAGGTTGTATAATACTTTGCCTTGATGGGTATGTGGGTTAAAGATACCTTCGGAAACGAGTTACGCAATTGTAAATTGGTACAATTTATTGGAAGACAATTTTGGCCAGAAGTTTCCATTTCAGTTTTACTACTTTCAATTTCAATTTATTTTGGCAATAAAATTCAATTTCAATTTTAATACTTTAATTCTATTGTTAGGAATTTATGTTTAGGGCAAGGTAGGGTGTCCAATTTGCCCAGGACAGCCTAGTTCAACAGGGACATCCCTGTTGTCTTACCATCTTCTTTTATTTTCAGACGTTTCTCAGTTTAGACAATAAGTTACATGACACTAGCCTTATCAAACCAAAAACCAAACATGGACAGGATCAAGGTAATTCACAAGTAAATTAACTGCCTACCAAAACAAAATTGAACAGTTTTTAGAGGAAGAACCTCTATAACTCATCATCTATAATGTACAGCAAAAAAAAAAAAAAAAAAAAAAAATCAGTAATTACTAAGCAAGTGGAGAAGCAGGAAAACGTTACAGATAATTGGGAGACAAAATAATCAAAAGAAACACATCAATAGAAGGTCCAGATTTGGGAGTTAACAGACAAGGACTTAGTTTAAAAATATTTTGAATGGATTAAAATATGAGAAATTTTATATATCTGTATATATGTATATATATATATATTTGTATTGTGTATTTTCCCTTCCCTTCTTTTGAATATATCTTTTTGGATATATTCATCCACATGCATATACATTAAACATAGGACGTTTACCACAGACCATATTGTAGACTCATATAGCAAGTCTCAACAAATTTCAAATGATTTAAATCATACATTATATATTCTTTCACCATAATGGGATTAAATGAGTACTCAATAACAGAAAGTTAAATAGAAAAAGAAAAGCAACACTTGGGAGTTAAAAAAAAATTTTCAGCTGAAAGATAAAGAAAATACAGTAAACCAAAACTTATGGGATGCAACAAAGGGTACTTCAAGGAATACTAATAGTTTTAAATACATATAAAAAGAAAAAGATTGGAAATCACTCATCTAAGTCTCCAACTCAAGAAATGAGGGAAAGACCAGTAAATTAAACACAAGGATAAGAAAAGGAAGGAAATAATAAGTGTAAAAGCAAAAATCAATGAAATATAATATGGAAAGTCAAGAAAACCAAAAGTTCCTTCTTAGAAAAATGTAATAAAATTAATAACCCCTAGCTAGACTAATAAAGGGAAAAAGAGAAGAAAATACAGGTGATCACTACCAGGCATAAAATAAGAAATATCACACCATCTTACGGATATTAAAAAGACAATACAAAGATGCTGTGAAAAACTTCATGCCAATAAATGTGAAATTTTTATGTCAATAACTTAGAAGACATGAAAAAAAAAATCTTTGAAATCCCAATTTACCGTAACTGGCACAAGATGAAATAGAAAATGTGAACAATACTGGCTCTGTAATAACACATATTTTTATTCAAAAATCTTCCCACAAAGAAAACTTTAGGCCAGATGGCTTCACTGGTGAATTCTCTCGAATATTTAAGAAAAACATAAGACCCGTCATAACCAAACCCTTAAAAGAAAGAGAGAAAATAGAAAGCGGGAATCCATTCCAATTCATCGTATGAGGCCATCAGAATGTTGATTCCTAAACCTGTAAATAAATACATTATAAAAAAGGAAAAACCACAGGCCAATGTATTTCGTGAACACAGAACACAACTTTAGTAAATCAAATGCAGGTATATGTAAAAAGAATAATACATCTTGGCCAAATGGGGGTTATTCCAGAAACAAAGGACTAGTTTAACATATGAAAGCCAATGTAATTAATGACATTAACAAAATAAATGAGAAAAATGAGCAAAATTCAAATAAACCTACAAACTATTGATAATTAAGAAATTTATCAAGGGTCCTGGATCACTATACAAAAATCAGTGGTATGTCTGTATGAGAGTGACAAACAAGCAGAAAATAAAATTTAGAATTACCATTTACCATAGCATCAAAACATAACACATCTCTAAATAATCTAATGAAAGATGTATAAAATGTCTACACTGAAAACTGCAAAGCATTAATGGGAATTTTTTTAATAGACTTAAGTAAATAGAAGGGTGTACCCTAATCATTGACTGGAAAATTCAATGTTGTTAAGATATCAGTTCTCCGAAAATTGATTTATAAATTCAGGGCAATTCCAATAAAGTCCTAATCGTTTTTCTTTTTTGCTGGGGAGCTGGGTAGAAATTGATAAGCTGATTCTAAGATTTATGTGGAAGTGCAAAGGACCTAAAATGCCCAAGGAAATACTGAAGAAGTAGAACAAAGCTAGTGCATTTAATCCACTAGATATAAAACATACTAAAAAACCACAGAAATTAAGACAATGCAGTACTGTTACTAGAATACACAAAGAGACCAATATAACAGAAATAAGAGTTCAGAACAGATGCACAAGTCTCCTGCATCTCATTTGCGACGGAAAAACTCCACTGCAATTCAGTGGGAAAAGGTACATGGGGCTGGGTCCGTTGGACAGTTATACAGAAAAATCAAACAAACCTTGACCTTATACCAACCTAAATATAAAAGTTGAGGCGACTTATCAAAGAAATAAAGGAGAATAATACAGGAGAATATCGTCATAAGAGTAGGCAAATATTTCTTAAACATGCAACAAAAACTACTAATAAAAAATAAAATTAAATTGGACATCATTAACAGAACATGCATTCATGAAACAACACCACAAGACAGTGAAAAAGAAAACCACAGAATGAGAGGAGATATGTGCAATACATGCTTTAACAACAGACTCATATTCAGAATATATAAAGAATTCCTACAAATTAATAAGGAGACACAGATAAGCCAATTAAATGACAGGCAAAACACTTGAACTTTACCATAAAAGAATATTAAAGTGGCCAAAATAAGCACAAAAGTTGCTCAATATCATCAGTAAGAAGAATTACAAATTAAAAGTACAATGAGATAACACTTTCCATTCAGTAGAATGGCTAAAATAAAAAGACTGAAAATACTGGGTGTTAGATAGTAATGTGGTATAACTAAAACACTTACATTGTTTCTAATAATGTCAATGTGTACAACCACTTTGGAAAAATGCTTGTGGTACTATGCAGAACTAACATGCATATAACTCTGCAACCCAGCAATTCCCCTTATAGGTATATACCTAATAGAAATGAGTGCATACGTCCTACAAAATACACATACAACAACACTCATAACAACTTTATGCATAATAACTAAAGGCTGGAAACAACAAATTTTCATCAATATTACAATGAAAGTAAGTCTTGTGTCCATACAATAGAGCCTTAGAGAAATGAAAGATAACTACTACTACATGCAACAATACTAATGAATCCTGAGGAAAAAATATTGAGTTAACAGAGGCAGAAACAAAAGAATACATAATGTATTACTCCACTGATATAGAATGCAAAACAAATAAGACCTATCCAGGTCAGAATAATGGTTACTTCTAAGGGTAATGTTTCTGGTTGGAAAGAATAATTAAATAAGCAATTGGAGATATTAAATAACATCTCAGAAAACAGATAAGCAATAAGACGAAAATAAGAACTGACCTAATTCGGTTAAGAATTTGAGATAGAAGACAAAACATCTCAGAAATAAAGATTAAATTACTAGCTGTCTAAGGGAGAATAGAATGACCAAAAAAATGTCATAAGGGACATCAGAAATAGAAATCACAAGTAGGAATGAGAAAAGCCAAGAAAATGGAAGCAGAGAGAAAAGAATGCAAATCAAATCTAACACAAATGTAAGTAGAATACCTGGAGAAGAAAAATGAAATACAAGAACTAGAACTAATATGTAAAACTATAATTTAAGAAAGCTTTCCTGAAAAATAGAAGTACTGAATCTACATATTAAAAAGGTATAGCACATATATGAAAACAGACTCCAAGTCATAACCAAAGAAATTATTACAATTTATAGAAAAAGTCTTCTGAACCTCCAGGGAAAATGACCAAATCACTTACCAAAGGAAGAAAATCAAGTTGGCATCAGGTTTCTTGACAGCAACATTTACCGCAGGAATAGAATGGAGAAACATCTACAATAAAACAAGAAAAGAAAGTGTGAAATGAGGCTTTTATATGCAACCAACCTTCCTTCACATATCAAAGCTACAGAAAAACAGTTTTGAACATGCAAAAACTCAGGGGATATGACCCATGAGCTCCTTTTGAGGAAGCTCATACTTGGAAAAACTGGTAAACGGAAATTAGTAGTGAGCATTAAATATATTTAACTGAAGATCTAAGACTAAAACAAAGGTGAGAATACGGGTGAAAGAACAGTATGTAAACATTAAACCACCTGACAAAGTAAAAACAACACAACGTAAAAAGGAGAAAAAAAGAAAGGAAAAAGTATGATTAGTTCCTTGACTTACTTGTAAATAAGTGTTGGGAAACGGATTATATCATTTCAAGCTAAAAATAATAGAAAAAACAAGAGCCAAAGAGCAGAAGGACGGAGAGAGGGGAGAAAGGATGGAAAGGAGGGGAGGGGAAGGGGAGGAGAACTGAGGGGAGGGGACAGGAGAGACAAGGAAGAAGGGGAGGAAGGAATGAAGGAAGGAAAAAAACATGAAATGAATAAAAATGGGTTTCTGTTGGGGTGGAGGGAAATGATGTGAGAGAGAGAGATAGAAACAGTATTTTTCTGATGGCACATTTATATAGTTTTCACTTTTGAACCACATAAGTTTACATATTTTAAAGAACAAAATTAATTTTTAAAACTCTAAAATCAATACTAAACTGATATTAGTGAACCTAACTAGATATGTAATTAGTAACATAACACTGCAAGGAAAAATAATCGTTACATGACTTTAAAACAGTACTTTAACCATATCTCCTTAATAGGCTATAAGCACAAGAACTACAAAGAAATATTCACATTTATTTAGTGACTTTATTATAATCAGTAATAACAGAATTTTGAAACTTTTAATGTATATTGTAGCATAAGTCAAATAAGCAATCTTGTTAGGAAGAAAAGCTCTTCAGAGCAGGAGAAAAGAGTTTGAAATGAATATTAAGTAAAATCTTATAATGTTGATTTAATTTGATGACATCAATATAATTACTTTGAAATATGTAAACATTTTCATCTTTACGCTTTGAAAGTGCCCAGGAGAAATGATGCCCTAGCCATCAGAATATTGTTTTGAAGTGCCATTGGTTATTAAAGGTTCCTTGAAGAAATAGCTGATTCCAGGTCTCTGGTAGAATAGTACAGGTAATTTTGAGACATCTCATTCTGCCAGAAAGCAAGAAAATGAAGATAATGTAATTACATCAAAAAGACACAGGGAAGTCAAAAGGGCTCCTACTGGCCAAAGTTTGAACAACTTAAGCATCAAAAAGCATAATAAAAGGGCAACATGAGAAATCCTGTGGTGATGGATATGTTCTATATCTTACTATGCTATTGTACTATAGTTTCGCAAGATGTTACTACAGTATTGGGGGAACTGTGTAAAGGGTACATGGATTCTGTCTGTATTATTTTTTACAACAGCACATGAATCTACAATGATCTCAAAATTTAAATTTTTATTTAAAAAAGAATAATAAAAATAAGAATAGAGCAGAAATCAATGACAGTGAAAACAGGAAATCAACAGAGAAAAATCAGTAAAACCAAAATCTGCTTCTTTGAAAAGATCAACAAAATCAATCCCTCTGGCCAGGTTAACTAAGAAAAAATGGAGGAGTTCACAAATTAATGTCAGAGATGAAAGAGGAGACATTACTACAGAACCCATGGACATAAAGATAAGAAATGAACACAGTGAACAACTCTATGCCACAAATGTGATAATCTAGATGAAATAGACTATTCCTTGAAAGATACAAACTGCCAAAATTCTCACAAGAAGAACAGACAACAGGTATACGCAAATATATATATATATATATATATATATATATATATATATATATATATGTATATATAAAATAAATTGCTTCAAGAACGTATAACCTTCCAAAACAGAAAACACCCAGCCCAGATGGGTTTACTGGTGAATTCTATCAAACACGGATGGAAGAAATTATGCTAATTCTCTACAATCTTTCAGAGGATAGAAGCAGATGGAACAATTCCTAACTCATTATATGAGGCCACCTTTATCCTAATACCAAACAAAGACAAAGACAAAGACATTATAAGAAAGGAGAACTGCAAACCAATATTTCTCATGAACACAAATGCAAATATCCTCAAAAAAATTAGCAGATTGAGTCCAACAACATATAAAAAGAATTACACACAATGACCAAGTGGGATTTATCCCAGGTGTGCAAGGTTTGTTCACCATTCAAAAATCAATTAATATAATCTATCAATACCCTAAAAAAGAAAAATCACATGATTATATCAATAAGTGCAGAAAAAGCATTTAACAAAATCTAACACCCATTTATGATAAAAACTCTCAGTAAACCAGGAATAGAGGGAAGCTTTCTCAACTTGATAAAGAATAGCCAAAAAATCCCACATCAAACATCATACTTAATAATGAGAAACTCAAAATTTTCCCACTAAAATCAGGAACAAGCCAAGGATATATCCTCTTCTTTTCAATGTCATACTGGAAGTCCTAGCTCATGCAATAAAATAAGAAAAGGTAATAAAAGGTGGGAAGGAAGAAATAAAACTGTCCTATTTCTCAGATGACATGATCATCTATGTAGAATATTTGAAAGGATTAGCAAAAAAAAAAAAAATCTCCTGGAAATAATAAATGATTATAGCAAGACATCAGGATATACTTTCATATACAAAAGTCATTCACTTTCTTATGTATCATCAATGAACAAGTAGAATTTGAAATTAAAAACACAATATCATTTACATTAGCACCCAACAAAATTAAATACTCAGGTATAAATCTAACAAAATATGCATAAGATCTATATGAGGAAAACTACAAAACTGAAGAATGAAATCAAAGATCTAAATAAATGGAGGGATGTTCCACATTTATAGGCAGGAAGACTCAATATTGTCAAGGTATCAGCTTATCTCAACTTGATCTATAGATTTAATGCAATCTCATTCAAAATCCCAGCAAGTTATTTTGCATATATCAACAATCAATTCTAAAGTTTACAGAGAGAGGCAAAAGATCTAGAATAGACAACAAAATATTAAAGAAGAATAAAGTTGGAGGATTGAAACTACCTGACTTCAACACTTTATAAAGCTACAGTGATCAAAACAGTGCAGTATTCACAAAGCAAAAACCTAGACTAGATACACAAATGATAAAGAGAAAGGAATCTAAGCACACAACTACAGAAAATCAACCAATCACAAAGGAAGAGAGCAAAGAAAGAAGAAAGGAAAAAGGAATTACAAAACAGTCAGAAAAATTAACAAAATGGAAATAGTAAGTCCATACCTAATAATAATTTCTTTAAATATAAATGTACTAAATTCTCCAATTAAAATATAAACAGTGGCTGAATGGATAAAAACAAACAGAAAATCAAGACCAAACTATTTGCTGTCTACAGGAGACACAGTTCAGCTTTAAGTACACACAGAGATTGAAAGTAAAGACATGGAAAAATATATTCCATGCCAATGGAAATGAAAGAAAGCAAGGGTAGCTATACTCATGTCAGACAAAATAAACTTTAAGCCAAAGACTGTAAAAAGATACAAAAAGAAAATCATTGTATAATGATAATGATATCAAGAGGATATGACATTTGCAAATATTTATGCACTCAACATAGGATCACCTAAACATACAAAGCAAATATTAATGGACCTGAAGGGAGAACCAATCACACTCTTTGGTATTTGCCAAAAGGAGTTGAAAATTTATGTCCATACAAAAACCCACACATGGATGTTTATAGCAGCTCAGTTCATAATTGACAAAAGTGGTAAGCAATGAAGAGGTCCTTCTCTAAATGAATGGATGAACTGTGGTATATCCAGACAATGGAATATTATTCAGCACTGAAAAGAAACCCACTATCAACTCATGAAAAGACAGGGAGGAACCTTATCTGCCTATTACTACGTGAAAGGAGCCAGTCTGAAAAGCCTGGATGATTCCAATTATATAACATTTTGGAAAAGGCAAAGCTATGTAAGCAGTAAAACGATCAATGGTTGCCAAGAGTTTGGGGGAGGTTGGAAGGAGGGATGAATAGGTGAGGCACAGAGGATTTTTAGGGCACTGAAAACACTCTGTGATACCATAATGATGAATACATGTCATGATACATTTGTCCAAACCCATAAAATGTGCAACACCAAGAGTGAACAGTAATATGAACTATGGACTTTGGGCAATTATGACATGTCACTGTAGGTTCATCAATTGTAGCAGATGTACCACGCTGGTGGGGGATGATAATGGGGGGGGCGGTGCATATGGGGGTCAGAGAGTATGTTAATCCTTGAACAACACAGGTTTGAACTGCATGGGTCCACTTATATGAAGATTTTTTCAATAAATAGGGACTGCAGTACTACACGATCTGCAATCGGTTGAATCCTTGGATGTGGAACTGCCTATACAGAGTGGTGACTATAAAGTTATACATGGGTTTTTGATTGCTTGGGGCTCAGCACCCAAACCCCTGCATTGTTCAAGGGTCAGCCAGCTATGGGAAATCTCTGTACTTTATTAATCTCTGTATCTTTACCCTCTCAATTTTGCTGTGAACCTAAAATTTCTCTAAAAAAACATAAAGTCTTAGTGAAACCGAGCAGGACCCTGTGGGGCTCCTGGGCACAGAAGTCTTTCCATGTCCCCTGCACAAGTCTTTCCATGTCCCCTGTTTCTTATTTGAATGAAACAGACTTCCTTCAGCCTCCATTACCTTCCCTGAGTTCCAAAGGGCAGGTCCAAATAGTTGCCAATAAGAGTAGTGAGGGGTTGAGGAGACAAGCGAGGAGCAGACAAGAAACAAGAGTGCAGCCTTGGAACAGGGTCCTGGCTCCTCCTCAAGGGATACCTAACACTACTTCAAGGATACCTTTGGAACAGGGTCCTGGTTTCTCCTCAAGGGAAACCTAACACTACCTCAAGGATACCTTTGGAACAGGGTCCTGGCTCCCCCTCAGGGGATACCTAACACTACCTCAAGGATACCTTTGGAACAGGGTCCTGGTTCCCCCTCAGGGGATACCTAACACTACCTCAAGGATACCTTTGGAACAGGGTCCTGGTTCCCCCTCAAGGGATAACTAACACTACCTCAAGGATACCTTTGGAACAGGGTCCTGGTTCCCCCTCAGGGGATACCTAACACTACCTCAAGGATACCTTTGGAACAGGGTCCTGGTTCCTCCTCAAGGAATACCTAACACTACCTCAAGGATACCTAACACTACCTTTGAGCTCTTCTGCAGAACTAAAACCCCCACCAAATGGAAGATGTTAACTACTTAACGAAGCATTCTTCATTCCAGAGAGAAGGTCACAGAAGCCCATCACAAAACCACCTGAAGCCAGATGACCTCTGGATTGAAGGAATGCAGGCCTTGCAGGCACCCTGATCCTTATCAGCAGCCCTGCTCCTTGACTATAATACTCCCCACAAAACCCCCTGGCTCGGGACACACTGTTTTGAGGGCATTAGCCCGCCTTTGCCTGGAAAAGCAATAAAGTTATTCCTTTCTACTTCATCCAAACTCTGCCTCCGAGATTCAATTTGGTGCCGGCATACAGAGGCCAGTTTTCGGTATCATTAGTAAAAGATAAAATAAAATGAAATAAATTATTATAACAAAAAAGAAGTATAATTGATTTGGGCACATTTAAATATACAATAATTCATGAGTCCAATACGGTACTCACAAAATAGAATCTCCCTCCAAAAAATTCATTGCTGTTATTGAAGGCGACTATTACACCAATCCCATACTCTGAAAACCATTAATTAGAGAAAAGGAATTAAGGATACCCTGACATTCAAGAAGAAACTATATTTCAGAGCAACCTAATGGCCCCAGCTCATAGGGAAAACTTTTCGGTACCCTTATAGAAGAATGATACCTAATAAGTGTAAAGGAACTGGTAGAAGTGGGAAAATCACCATTTTGTCACTCTGAACGAAATAACTGATTCAAGGTTATAATGATTAATGCATGCTAAAATCATTAGGTGAAAGGACAATGGGGAACGAATATTCACATAGTGCAAAAGTATTATTTCATAGTTAATTTACTAGTCCCAAGGGGAAAAACATCACTTTACAATGGAAAGTTCTGGCTGTCACCACTTTATCCAAAGGGATGATACTTAACATTACTAACAGTGGAACAACCAGATATGATATGACCCCTGGTGTAATGCAAATGAAGAATACAGTATCACCTATAAAATATTTAATCCAGCTTTTAGATCTCATTTCCAGTTTACAGGAAATAAAATTTACCACCAGAAACAATTAGATAAATCAAGAATATAGGATACCCTGTAAGACAATGGTCCTGGTATCTTCAAAAGCCAAAGTCATGAAAGAGTGAGATTATGTGTTAAATCAAAATAGAATTATGAAATATTAAAGCCAAAAGTAACGCCGAGTGTTTGACTGGATCCTGGTTAGACAGAACCCCTGACATCAGAATATGAACTGGGCAGTAGATGATGTTCAGAATTATTGCTAATTTTCTTAGGTGTGCTCATGGAATCACGGTCGTGCAAAAAAAAGTGCTTTCTGGAACTGAATACTGAGGGAGGTATAAGTAAAACATCATGGTGTCCGTAATTTATTTTAAAATATTTCAGCAAAAGAAAAACTTAAATAGGGCAAAATAATAACACCTGTTTAACTGAGGTTGATGGGTATATGAATGCTCATACTCTAATTGTTTTTCTGTACATTTGAAAACTGTATTTATTGCTTCTCTCCCATTTTGTCTACTCTTCCTTTTGGGGACAAATAAACCTTAATGGCAGTTAGAAATATTTTCTAATACACGAAAGGAAAAGCCAAGTCCAGTGGCTTAAATAAATCGGGGCTTTATATTTTCTCTCAGCACGAAGTCCTGAGGGAAGCGGACGTCAGCACCAGAGTCTATGACATCCCTTCGGCCTTCCTCTCATCCTCATAAAATCATTTATTCAACCACAAAATGGTGATTTCCCCGACTCTACTGTTTCCTCGGCGCACTAGCTATCATTCCTCCACGGGGCAAGCCTGGCCATTGCCCACGTCAAACCAGGAAAAAGATGGAAGGAAGAGGAAGCAGAACGAACAGACTTCCTGCGGGTCTCACCGGCAAGGATTTCAGGCTGAGAGAGCAAGGATGTGGGTGCTTCCAGCCCCTACAGGACGGGCAGGCAAAGGCAGGGAGAACTTGGACCAGGTGCAGTGTGCTGGCCCCTGCTGTCTGCTGTGACCTTTGTGGCCCTCACTATTTGTCCTCCAGGTCTCAGCCTCTCGGATTTTCCATCCTTTTACTTTTTTGCTGCATTCTGGGAAATTCATTAAGAGCTATGTTTCGGTTCAGAACCTTTTCTTTAGTTTTGCCTGATTGACTTTTTTGAAGTTTTTTTCTGAACTGCTCATTTTAGTGAGGCTTTTTCTATTACTAGAACTCCCGATTGCTTGTGTTCTCTCCTTATGGCTTCTATACTTTATTTTACCTTCTTAGAACATTTTTTATTTATATGGAGACGGATTTCTGATTCCATGATGCCAGGTCGGGGGAGGTCTTCCCCACTGTGCACTCCTGGCCCTTCTCCCCTTCTGGGAACACAGAGTCATTTCCTGGACCACGTGGGATGCTCCGCTCATCTCTTGCCCTTTTCCTCCTGGGAACAAGCTTCCCACAAGTGAGGTGTCCTCTGCACCAGACATGCTCTCCCAACACACGCCCAACACTACTTGTGCCTGGGTGGGTAGCGTCTGCCTAATTCTGGGGTTCAGCCCACTTTCTGCAGGTATAAACCGCATCCTCCATCTTAGCTACATTCAGTGTTTTGTCACATATGGCATTTTAGCCTCTCTCTGCCTCTTTGACTCGTTCCTCTTTTTTTTTTTTTAATAATATATATGCGGGGAACACGTCAAAGACCCCCATATTTACTTTATATTATTTACCAGATTATTTTACTATGATCTTAAGTCGTTGAGGAACTTTGTGTTGCTGACTCACTGGTGGTGGAAGATTTCCTCACATGATTTCACAGTGTCTCACTGAAAGCCCATCTAAGCAAAGCTTCATTTCCATTGGACTCTGTGAAGCTTGGGAAACTGAAGTGTCCCACAAGTCACGAATGATGCCATGAGTGTTTCTGTGAGGTATCGGAACGATAGTACTTACCTGGGACCCATTTTTATACTAATTTCACACGCCTGGGCCTTCCCCATGACGCTCCTAGCAGAGCACAGGCTGGGCTTGACATCCCTCAGGCTCCTTTTCGTCCACTCAGAGCCACTGGAGTCACATTTCCTTGCTGTCGCCCTGGGCAGGGTTTACAAGATCCTTTTTCTCAGGGACTCCAGCCTTTCCAAGATTCCGGCTTCATGCAGGGAAGAGTCTTGGGGTTACCTCTTTACCTCAAAGTAAGCCTCCTGCCTCCAATTTTATCGCAGCATGGAGATTAATCCCCAAGTCCCTAATATTTAAGTTGGGGGGTTCGTCTCTGTCTTTTATCCTCTGGCAAACAAGATTCCCACAGGGTGAGGTGTTCTTTGCCTGGGATTGAAATTTTCAGGCAGCTTTCTTTTTTAGGATATCTTGTTTTAGTATCAGAATGATGCTTATATTCCACAAAATGAATCTGAAAACATTCCCAATACAGTAATGATCTGAGACAACCAGCTTGTAATTACACAAATTAAGATACAGCCCCCGGGCTGCTCACCTTCACAGGGCCCTGTCCTCAAGCAGGAGCAGCCCAAGTTCTCATTTGGGGGTAGGGGAGGGCTAGTAAATGGAACATCACACCTTCCCATGCTAAATATTTCCACCCCACTTATGGGGTACTATTTTTTTTAACTGAGGTGAAATCCACAAAACATAAAATTAACTGACTTAAAGCGAAAAATTCAGTGGCTTTAGTAAATTTGTAATGTTGTGTGACTACCATCTCTATCATATAGTTCCAAAACATTTTCATCACCCCAAGTTTAGGGCAGAATTGGCATGATACCTATGTGTCAGATTCAGTTTGCCCATATTATTTTTTAGAGCAAGGAAATTATGTGATATTTAAACGTAAGCAAAAACTTACCTAAACAAGTTAATTGGACCTGGACATTTTTTGGAGGTCGTTAATTAACTACTTGAACTATGAGTTAAATAGGTTTTCTAGTTCTTCCTCAATTTTAACTCATATTTCCTAAGAATATCATCTGTTTCACTGAGATTTCTAAACTTATCAAAATAGTATCTAGCTATTGTATATTTCCCTACAATTAATTAGGGAAACTATAGCTTCTGCAAAGCTGTTTTATATCCTTCTCGGTCTTACAGCTCTCTTATGTTGTGCTTTCTGGTTTTATGCTTCCCTTGAGACTTCGCCTGACTTGGCTTCTCTTATATGGGCCACATTTATTCCCCACGCTTGCCCTTCATTTGGAAGTGATTCAGCTTGGCTTCAATTTTAGTATCAGTAATAATTTCCTGTTTGATACCTGCAGCTATATTGCTCTATGGCAAACTGTGTTTGACACGACAGGAACTTGATAAATGTTTATTAAACGAATGAGTATCACATCAGTTCTGCCTTGAACACACCCAGCATATACTACATTCCACCATATTGCACTAGCTATCATTATAATCCTATCTTTCCTTCCATTAATTCTTCCTCCACACTACAGGTCTTTGTTGTTTTACTAAGAGCTTTGATCATGACCCATCCTTTCTTAAAAATGGCCAACAGCTCTCTAATGCCAAGCTCTTCTGAGAACTTTGCCTGCTTTTCTACTTCACTTCCAGTTTTATAAACTGTCCACATGAGCCCTGTCTCTGAACAGGCCCTCATATTCACACTTCCGTACCTTTCCAATCCACTCCCTGTACACTTCCTGTTGAGTCTCACACCCAACCCCTCAGAGGTCACTGCCTCTCTGACTTCCTGTCCCCATAGCACGAATTACTCCCTTACTCTGTTCCCAGTCTTTTAAATGTAACTCTTCTAGAAACTTTAGTACATTAATTACACTTCAATTGTTTCCTTCCATTTCAGACGAAGAACTCCTTAGACCAAAGAGCAATTATTCACCTTTCATACCAGTAACTGTTATAATGCTTAGTACATAATAGTACCAAGTAATTAGTACTTTAATAGGTGCTTGAAAAGGCCTAAGCCCAATTTCTAACACTAGGCAATTTCTGCTGCAGTGAAAGTTAAATCTACCTCTCCACACTAACTTGGAGCCCCATTCACAGCCTTTTCCCCTAGGAAATGTGTTGAGTTAGTAATAGAATCTCTCCCAGGAGAAACCCCCCCCAATACACTTAATTTTGCATTTCATTTCATGGGCCCCGACAATCAAGTTCCACCTGCTCAACATTGTGGCTGGAAATTGAAGTTTCCCTACTCACAGAAGAGGGGCTGGCTCAGTGGCAAGGCCAGACTGTGAGAACACAAAATCAAGTTCTAATAACGGTTCCTACACTTAGCACAGGTTAATACTTCAGCTTTAAGACTCAATTCCCAATTTTTTAAATGTGAATACGTACCTACTTTGCTAATTTGTCCTCACTGCACATTCATGCAACACCTAGCACAATACGAACATAAAAATTTCTTTTTAATTACAACTGTGTCATGAAACAGGCATGGAATCTCCCTGCCACCGTTTCACGAGAGACGTGATAATGCAGCTGTCCCTTCCCACTTGCAAAAGGAATGGGAAAAATAGTATTCATAATGCAAATACTGCTAATGTGTGGACCATTTATATTTAAAAGTAAAACCTATTATTTTAGATAATTCTTTTTCAATATATTCAAATTAACATTTGACCTTAAACACCTTAGGTTTGTAGTAGTGTGACTGTTGTCTATCTTACCACGATGGTGTATCAAGAGATTCATGGGACTCGATGATCAGAATTTCCTTTATTTCCTTCTATATCAATGTCCTCTTTGTAAACATAACCACCAGGCTGCACCTGACAGATAGCAATCAAATAAGTGTCTTTTCAATAACAGCCATAACTTTGGAATCTAAAATTAATTGAAAGCTATTACCTCCCAGCCTCAACCCATATTGACTGCTAAATCAATATAATGAAAAACAAGCTTCAGAGGTTTCTCCAGATATTTAATGCAAGATGCCATGTAGCCACAATCCAAGAGATGCGGTTACCATTAGGGGAACGGTAGCCCTACTGAATGAAACAAATCAAAATACTGTGATACAGCTACAAGCCTTATATAGATGTATTTCTGTTCTAATTATAATGTAGCCAGTTTGATAAATAAGGTTGCCTCTTGTGCTTTTTTCCTACTTTAGGTTATATACCTTATAGATGAGACAGACAGTCAACTCGACTGGTTTAAGAGCTCTAAAGAGTATTAAAGAGTATTATTTCTACTACAGACCTTTTTTTTTTTTTTTCCAATTAAGAATGGGAAGACACAGCCTTTGGTATAAATAACTTATTCCCATGACAGTATTTAAAGGATATCATCAGTGTTCGTTGTCAGTTGTGCAGTCTTTTGGTAAGGGGGTGGCTAGGGCCTCTTTGCTCTCAGTAAGTGCTCTGGGCTGATGGATAAACACACTGAACTTAACACCCTGGTTGTTGGCAGCTCTGACAAAACCACTATTGGCAGTCATTGTGATGGCTTTTAGGGTGTCTCCTGTGCCAAAAATCGTTAACGAGCGGCTGTTGATTTTTGAACTGGACACTAGTTTCAAGGCACGCTCAGAAGGCTGGTCTGGGACCACGTTAATTCGCTTAATTAGCAAAGCAGCCCGCTCTCTCTCCCCGGGTCCTCCTAAGGTATCTAGGATAGACTGAAAGTCCTTGACGGCAGATTCGCAGGCAAACAACTCCTTGTCCTTCATAAATGCCTCCAGCTGCGGCAGAACCTGCTCTTTCCTCTCTTGTTCTGCTTGTTCGGTGAGCACTTTTTCTCTGAAGATAAAGCGGCAGCCTCCGTAGCTGAGGGCAGATACATATGTGATTAAAGTAGTAATGTCCAGGTTAGCTCTTGTGCACACGTCAACCTTGATCTCCGTTGGAAACGCGACACTTGCTAGGATGTTTTCTCGGTCTACTCTGGTCACCCGCAAAAGTTCGGGACCATCATCGTCTGATTCGCTCTCACTGGCCTGGAGCACTTCACGGGGCTCTAACAGAGAGTTCACGGCTACTATGTCTCCCCTCACAGATACACCCATTTCTTTCAGCTTCTCGGCCATGGGGCTGGAGACACTGTTGTAAAATGCGAAGACGATGTGAGGGTTGCTGTACTGCACCGGCTGCTGGTGACTGGCCTGGAGGAAGTCTTCAGCCTGCTCAACGATGCTTTTGTCGCCATACTGGCCCCGGCCCAGCCAAATGTTATGCAGAGCTTCAGCCTTCCGGCCAATGGCTTTCACCCAAGTATGACCACCATTTGCAACGACATCCACCACAAGGGTCTGCTTTTCGCCCAAGGAGTCTGTGTAACCAAAGACATGGAGAACACTGACCACGTCTTCCAGGTTTTCTGCCGATTCCACGATGGCTCTTAGGTGTGTCAGGTTAGTGCTCTGTAAATGGGACTCCTTAATGGCTACTTTCCCAGCTTCTACCTTCTGTAGGAATTTTAATTCTGCCTTCAGTTTGCTGCACAGCTTGGCACTACCTTCGATGCCACCTTTTCTTGACCTGGAGAGTGATTCTGCTCTCTTCATCAGTTCCTTGGCTATGGTGATCCGTTCACAGAGCATGGAGTGTGCAGACATGCTGACAGCATTATGCCTTTCCTATGAAAAGAAACAAATCAACCGCAAGCAATTCTTCACTCAGGATTCTAAGACTTCAATCGGACCACAAAGGTTATGGAGACCGGGTCTATGAACCTGGGATTCTGCGTGTCTGATTCTGGAGTGACTCCCTCCTCTGAGAGCTAAGGAAAGGATGACAGCTAGACTTCTGAACTGCTCCTTACGTCCGCTGGGTTCTAACACTCTTTGCGCCTTCATTTCTTCAGCCTGAAGGTCATGGGATCCACAGTATATCCCGGGTTAGGATAAAACGCAGGGGGCTGGCAACCTGCTACATAAAGAATTCCCTTATAAGCAGCCTTACTGTTCGGTTGTTGAGAAATTTTAGTAGAAGGGTCAAGATAAAAATGATTAAAATAAAAATATCCACACAGACTAGCTGGCGAACAAACTGTCCAAAACAGGAGACTCTCTTCTCAACTGACCACGCTAACCCTTCCATGAGTGGGTCTCCTTCAACCTGCTGCCTCGTGATTTTCCAGGGGCACACGGTACACACGCCCAGGAATCCAGACCGCCTCGTACCTGCATGTGACGTCAACCCAGCCCATTTCTAAAGACCGAAGGCGCCCACCAACCTGGCTCCCGCTCCCACTCCGAGGAAAACGCCCTGAGATAAACTCCACGGAGCAGCCCGCAGCGGCCCGGGCGGGAGGGCCTGAGGTCGGCGGGGCCTTCCGGGCGGGCATCCGGCCCTGCTCGGTCCACCTGCACCGCTGGCCCCGTCGGGCAGGCTCGGGCTCCAAGAGCACCCGCGGCCAGCGCCGGGACGGAGGCGCGGGCGGAGGTCGCTCGGCGGCTCGGAGCCCGCCTCCCGCCCCGCCGACCCGGCCCAACCCCCTCCCGGCCTCGGAAGGGGCACCCGGCTCCCCCGTACCCTCGCCCCTTCCCCGGCTCCTCACCGGCAGCGCCCAGAACCGCGAGCGCGAGCACGCTGGCACGTGCGCGCGAGGCCGCGTCCCGCCTGGTAACCTCGCTGGGCAGCCCCCTCCCCACTCGGGCCTCCGAGGGTGCTCCGCTGGCGCGAGCTCCGCCTGCGCCAGCCCCGCCTCCTCGGGCTTTTCCCGCATCACGTGGCCCCGCGCCGGGTGACGCCGAGCCCGCTATTCCCAGGCGGCAGCGCGGCCTCCGGAGCGGGGCTGACGCTAGCGCGGCGGCCATGTTTGTTGAGGGAAGAGGCTTCTCCCACTCCCGCCGCGAGGCGAGCACGGGGGCGCGCGGCCGCCTGGCCCCAGGAAAGATGATCTCCCACTGGGGCACCGGCCGCTCGATCCCCCAGCGTGCCAGGCAGGCTGAACCCGTATCCTAGCATCTAATCATGGTTAGACTTTGCCTGGGGCGGCAGTCGGTTTGTTTTGGTGGAGAAAACCTCCCGATCGCGCACACCTCCTCTCCGCGGGTCAAGTACACCGTTTTGCTATCAAGCTCAAACCCCTACAAGTACCAGACGATGGTTGTCGTCTTAAAAAATGTTTGGCTCATTTTAACAGAAAACTGGCTGGAGAGGCTTGTCGAAGTTTTCACAGCTGGTGAGTGCTGTAGCTGGGATTTCTGACCCCACCCCAAAGCACTTGCCACTGGGCCATCACGGGCTCTCCATTAGAAAGTGTCGTATTAGAGACGCGCTACCTTTCTGAAGAGGACAAACGATGGGTGGCTGGCTTCTGAAGGGCTGGGAAATTGATAATAGCTTTAGTAGAGTGTCCAGAGTCACCCATAAAGTAAGGCTAATTTTAAAAATTTAAGAGGACTTTAAAATTAATCCTATGTCTGCCTGCTCCTTTCCTAAACCTTACTTAAATGACAGGAAAGGAATAAACCCACAAGACTAAAAAGAACAAGAGATGATTGCACATGAGATATGTCGATACATTTTTCAAGACAAAGAGCAATAATGACACTTATTCAATGCTTATTATGTGGCAGGCATTGTTCCAAGTGCTTTTCAACATATTTATTCAATCCTCTGAGCCTAAAAGATATGGTTTAGAGTTAAGCCCGCCAGAGAGAGGTTATTTGCAGCCAGGAAGCCTCTCTGCGGAAGGAGCAGTTAGCAGAGAGAAACTGCATCAAGTGATTCACAAATCAGGACCCCAGGAAGGCGCTGAACTACAGATGCCTGGAAGGGAGGGGGGCAGTGAGGCGTGGCTGAAAATGGGCACTGCTTACATGTTGTATAAGGAACAGACACCAAGTCCTCTCTCCTGTCCTGTGGAGCTGGGATGGTTACCCATCCTTCCCCAGGCAGAAGTCGAGTTTATGATGTTGAAGACAGGGAATCAGAGGGGTTCCTGACACATTATGAAAAGTTTACGTTTTCGTCCTGAATAGTAAAAAATGCTGTCGGCCCCTCCTCTGCCCCTGACGGAACGCTGGCACTCCTGTCCCACTCCCCTCATCACCCTCTCCCTCAAACCCTTTTTCTCTGGAGAAACAGAGCAAATGAAAGACCACAGAGAAATGGTTTATAGGTGCTGATATTCGGCATCCCCCAGTAGGTAGGTTTGGGATTCACAAACACAGCACTTCCAAACATTTTTGTTTGGAATCTAAAGGAAACAGAAAGCAGAACAACAAAAAAATTTTTTTAATATCTTTAACTAGCATCCTCAGATAGAAGATATTTCAGCCATAAATCAAAGAATTTTGTTCTTAAAGGGGAGATAATGGAGTATAGAAAAGAGTTCTTCAAAATTAAAAATATCCCAAATCTTAAAAACATCAATAGAAGAGTGTAAAAATCTACTAAAAAGTAGAATTTTAAAAATAGGTGAAAAATATAGCAAAAACAAAAGGCTCCAGTATCCAATTAATAGTTTAAATGTGGAGACATTTCTTTCTAACCTATAATTTTTAAACCCAGCCAATCAAGAGACAAGAGGAGAAGAGTTTCAAAGATGCAACCAGATTGGATTAGAGCAGAAAGAGAGGGTTTCAAGAAACTTCTTGGAATGGTGCTGGGGGAGAGGGGCTGCGAAGGGTTGGGTGAGAACCGTCAGATTACCTTGTATCTAACAGTGAGGAAAACTGTGCAGAGGGATTTGCAATCCCATTAGGGGGGAACTGGCAAGAATTAGTGACAGCTACAGAGAAAACAAAGCAAAAAAGTGAGGAAAAACAATCACAGTATACTTACATACCCCTAATAAAAATCTTTTATGCTAAACATTGTGATCTAATTAAAGCAGAAGGGAAGTGAGGGTGGTATAAGAGTTCTAAATTCTCATCTTGCAGAATAAAATGGTTATATGATGGCTGACCTTCAGGAATCCAGAAATAACCATAATAAGCCTACTGTTTTGAAATGCGGGAGTACCTGATGGAATACTTAAAATGGGAAAAGTGATGAAACTCAGGGACAGGGCCTTTGACCAAGTGTTAGAAGTTATCTAACTTTTAAATTAGGCTCATGCTTAGGAAGCTATCACTTACTTGGCAGGCAGGTATTGCTGGTTCGATAATAAGGTCCTTGAGAGCAGGGTCAAGGGAGGAGTCTGAACTGAAGGAACCGTGTGAGGCAACGTGACATTAATACAGGACCACTGGACTGGGTTTCAGGAAATTAGGATTCTAAACCAAAGGAGTTACCAAACTCTTACATGTTCTCAGGCACTTCATTGAATATCAGCTTGTGTTTCTTTACAACAGGGGCTCAGAGCTTGCCTACATTAGCAAGGAGACGCATGATAAAGAGGTGAAGTTAAGGCTTAGAGTTGGCGGTTTCAGTCCATGAACATAGTCGAGCAATAGATGAAAAATCCTTTGATCACCCTTCTCACCTAATCAGTGCCCAATAAGCCAGCACAGGATAATTATAAAGATCAATATTACTTTTCTTCCTTATTTCCCTTTCCTTTCAACTCCCTCTTCCCCCCACATGTGTGAATTTTAAATATTTCCATGTTTCACTGCTAATAATTGTTTTGCAAACTTGGATTCACAGTTCAGTTGAGGAACTGGAAGAGAAAAACAAGTGGAGGCAAATTTTTTAAGAGAAGATACAAAAAACTGGACCAAAAATGGAGAGGGGGATGTGTATTAGGAGCATTATGATACTTAAGATTAAAAGAAGCTAGAATCCACCGGCTAGAAATGACAGAAGAGTCAGAGAACATTCAGGGATGCATAATGGGTTGTCAGACCAAAAACTTGAGTTTCCCAAGAACTTGAACAAAAGGGGACAACTGAAAATTAAGGTCAATGAAGAGAACAAACAGAACCAAGGGAGTTCTAGGCAGCTTCAGCTGAACTGGGCTTTGTACTTAATGGGGCAAGAGGCAGAGAACAGAACCTGGACACAGATCTGCTTCAGCTAATTCTTCCTCTCTTTATTCCATAGGACTTACTGTGTTAGCACCCAATAAGAAGCTCCACGTGCTTTCTTTTTGTCCTAAATAAAAATGCCTTTACTCTTCCCTTCTTTGTAGAATTTTGGCATTCCTCTGGTTTCTTAATATTGGACACTAGAGAGAGCCTAAGCAAATTCAAAGGAGCTAAAACTTATGGGGTACTTAACCATTAATCCTGCCAGGCCTTTCACTTGCATAATCAAGTTTAGTCCTGAGAAAACCCTCTGAGATAATTACTTTATGCAGTCACTCGGCCAGTTAAGTGGGAGAGTTGAGACCTAACTCCAAAAACCATTCCTTTTTAACACTAAGTTCTCCTTCTAGCGTGCTGGATTCACAATGTACCAAGAGCCAACAAGGAGAGACTGTTATGTTAAATGAGGCCTTCAAGACAAATGTCTAGAAATAGGTCAAGTTGGTATCTCCCATCTCCCATCATAACGCTTCAGCCACTACAGGGGTGTTACAGTGACAGTGGGTAGAACTGGGAATCCTGACAAAAATGCTCCAAGATAAGGCTCTTGCCTAAAGAGCCTAAACTTGGCTAGATCATAATCAAGATCTTTTGAGCCACATTTAAATCACAGAAATGCCCACGATCTCTTTGTTGGTAAGAACAGTGACATTCATAAACTCTATGTTCTGTAATGACATGATTTCTCTTATCCTATGATGCCTTAAAAAACAAAAAAAGCAAAGTAAGTGCTATGTCTTCACATACAATGAAAACAGGCTTCAGGTACCCCATTATCTGCTTGCTTCTGTGAGCCTTAATTTGCCGTGAAGGTTCTGATTACACTGAGATTACATGAACGAGGGAGAGACTTAAGCCATAATTTTGACATTTAAGTATTAGTATTTTATTTCCAGCACTCACGTT
Organism: Platanista minor; assembly: GCA_004363435.1. Classification (NCBI taxonomy): domain Eukaryota; kingdom Metazoa; phylum Chordata; class Mammalia; order Artiodactyla; family Platanistidae; genus Platanista; species Platanista minor. The sequence goes on from RJWK010003949.1 coordinate 48,501, forward strand.
CATCCTGGAGTTAAAAAGATTTAGTAGATTCTAGGGGTCTCTTTTTAAATACATTCACCTACTTGTGATGGAAAGACCAATAGGAACTAGCACACCATTTTTTATGTATGTACATAATATATCTCCTATAGGAGACTGTTTGGCTTAGCACTCTTGGCAGCTCCAGTGCACTCTCGCAGAGCATGCTAGGGTTTCACTGACACACACTTAATGGTGCCTGAAAAACATCTATGCTTCCACCTTGTTTCAGAATCCATGAAAGTCTGCAGATTCTCCCAGCTCTAAAAGCAGTGATGTTTACCGAAATCAGCATTTTGCTTTACTGAAGCAGACATCTGACAGCAAAGAGAGTAACAAGATTTGACTTAACCCAAACTGCATGGGGACTAAAGACAGTTTCACCATTCTGCTTTGTAATGTAGTTTCCAGAAATCAACTGTGATGAAAAGCAGGATGTAACTATGTTAAAATTTTACTAATTCCTAAAAAGCAGGAAGTTGAATTTAACGGTTTATTATGATTTATAAGTCTCATTTTAAAAACATCAGTCCATCAAACCATGTAGAAATAAGTATGCAAAAAGTGTGCAAAACAAAAACATAGTTTAAACATGTTTAAGTAGAGAGATTATCTGAAATTCCAGATTTTCAGTCACTTCATTGTTATGCAATGGCAGCCAAGTAATCCTTCACTTCAGTTGGAGTCAGCCTCCTAAATCCAGCTTCATTGCAGATTCCAACTTCTATGTTATCTTCTGTCATCTGCCCTTCAAAGCTTTCCTGATCAAGAGGGAGCGAAAATTCTCAATTTTCTAAGCAGTTAATTATACAATCACTACAAATCCAACTGTTCGATACTGAACTAACCTTTAGGGTTAATATGGCTGTATGAATGGCATCTTCAAGTTCCAGATCTTCATTATATCTGAAGAATTTTTGGAAAAAAACCCAATGATTTACGGCGCTATTAACATTATTTATGACTATGTAAACACAATGATAGCAACAGCGTAAGATTTCTTAAACATCTAAAACACTCTTAAAAATATTAAGTTACAGATTAATTCTTTTCGTCACCTCACTGAGCTAGCTGCCCCCAGATAAGAAATTGACAATTATTTGGTGTGCATTCCCGACATCATGAAGAACGTAACCCTAACGTTGAGTTTATTTTAGGAAACTTCCTCAAGTATAAACATTTTAATACAATCAGAGTGTGGTGGCAATATTATAACAATTTATAAAAATAAAGCAGAGAAATCAGACTTTTGCTAAAATTTCTTATGTTTTTTATGTTTGGAAGACTCACTAATATGTAAAAGGAAAAAAAATTGGTTTAAAATCCTAAGCTTATTTAAATTTACCAATTAATCCCGAGTCTATAAAGATTTTTAAATAATCTTAACATGAATATTATGTGAAAATGTACCGAGAAGGTTCATTTGGTGGTTAAAATCAATTGCGAACTCTTCCCATTCAAAATGTAGGGCGGTTTTTGGTGGGCTACAATAATGCTGAGTCTAGAATACAGCTGGAAGTAAGTGAGAGCAGTCTGCTGTGCTAGCAGGACAGATTTTTACATATTGCTCCACTTTTTATCAAGTACATACATCACAACTTTACTCCACCATCAACACCAGGTTTGGCTTCACATTTTTTTTTCTTTTGTAATCGTCAAAATGTAAACTGCTATCATTTACATCATTTAAAAATTTTCCTCCCCAATTTTTTTACTCCAAATCCAATGGTCTTTTTTTTTTTTTTTTTTTTTTGAGATAGTAGGAAAAATGAAGTAAAAAAAAATAAAAATAATATTTAGGGAAAAACGCATGAGAATGCAGAAAGAGAAGTTCGTAAGAAATGGATATTACCACTTAATATACTGAAGGCCGGGGAGCCAGAGAAAAGTTTGTTTGTTCTATCAGATAAATAGGCTTGAATACACAGTCATACAACAAATTTGTTTAGATTCATGATATTATTTAAAGAGAGCTGAAAACTGTAAAGTAAGTTTGCTAATGAATCTAGTTTTATGAGCCCACCTTTTCTCAAGGAAAGTTTTCCCATTCACATAGTTCTTTCCCATTGCTGTGGCTTTCCAGGCAAAGTAAGCTCCCTAGTCAGGAAGGGAAGAGAAAAAGAACATTTTAAATCATTAATCTAATTACTTAGGATGCTGACATTTATGTCTCAGTTCATTAATTCGTCTCTAACTTCTAAGGTCACAAAATATTTACTGGAATGCAACGGAATACGTCATAAAATACATTACTGGGATAAATAACAAAAAGGCATGAAGAAACTTTTGGAGGTTATGGAGAAGTCCAGCATCTTCACTGTAGTGATGCTTTTCTCAGGCATTTACATACATCAAAAACCCATCAAACTGTACACTTTAAATATGTGCAACTTATTGTACAAAATTTATGTAAAAAAAAAACTGAGGTTAACTTAGAGCAAATAATCAAAAGTAATATTGTAGCTTACTAGGATTGAAGGGCTCTAGAAATCTGTCATATGTATCTGAAAAATGGTAACCAGTTCTTCAGCAGCAGCAGCAAATAAATTAAAGACACAGCTTTGCATTAAAATTTTTCAAAGGTGTTGATATTTTGTAATCTAATGTTAAATGAAAGCAGCAGCAGTTATGTCGTATATAACATGACTCATCTATTGGAAAAATACATACACACACATACACACAGACACTGAAAGAAAAAGACCAAACATATTTTAAAAGAAGCAACTGCCTTTTAGACACAACAGGGGAAAAAGGGCAAAAGGTGAAAGCTGGATGCCAGTGATGCTGGCTCTGCTACCCCCAGGAAAGGAAGGTAAGAGGGCATGTCATTTAGCTTCAGAAGCTCAGATATGGGGTAACAGACACTGTCAAAGTTCCCTAAATACTTAATTTTTCTGATTTAAGTAACAACCAAAATATTTTTTTTTTTTTGCCTTTTCAGATTACAAAGCTAGTTTGAATTGAGTGAACTTGCCATTATCTAGTGATCTATAAACTATGAAAGATCAGTTTCTAATCACGAGTTTTTTCTTCCAGGTCTCCTCACAGCAAACATGAGTGACAGATGTGAGACATGTGGAGGAGTGGTACCCTGCTAACCTGAACACCAATCTTTTGCTTTAGAGCAGACAACTCACCCATTTTGCAAAACATCGAATTCAAGACGGACATCAATATTTGTACAGGAAGAGTCACACTGAAGTCAGCCCCAAGATTAAACTGACTGCAAAGAGCACTGCCCCCACCCAGACCCTTAGCTTTAATTATAATTTTTTAAAAGTAAAAGAATTCCACAGATTTAAAGATACTTGATAACAACTATTTCAACTAATCACTCAAGGTATGTGAAGTCAAGCAACATACCAGAAGAACACGGGGGCAGAACTAAAGTAGCTTCCTTACCAGAAGACTGAATTACCAACATTTTAAACGTGCAAGTGAATATATACTACTTCTAAAGTCCAAATGAAAAACAAAAAGAGAAAATACTCTAATTTTTAAGCTTTTTATGGCTTCTATTTTTACTATTCAAAGAGCCCTTTGACAAATCGCTGAAATACATCTAATGATACTTACAGATGGATCTGACTGAAATAAATATGGTCGTCCCTCATTCCAACCACAAATAAGTAAAGAAACTCCAAATGGACGAACACCACTGAAGAGAGAGAAATGAAAATTACTTGCCATTTCATGGTGTTAAAGTCAACCTAAGCTAAGAATTTATTAATACCCTCAAGTAAAGCAAGTGATCAGGTAAACTGAATTAGACTTCTAAGTTCCTTAAAAAGTATTTAACACCATTCTAAACAAATTAATTCAAAATGAATTTTCTTTATGGTACTGAGGAAAGACAGTCAAATCATTTTGTTAAATGAAGTGATACAAACATCGGGGTTAATTAAGTGTGGAGTAACAGTGTCCTAACAAAATGACACGTTTCAACAAACGCAGCTTTTCCACTGGCTTTTCAAATCAGCAGCTACCTCATCCATGTTCACACCCAAGCTCCAGAACACTGGAGTTAAATAAATGCGGATGTGTCAAAGAGTTATTGCCTTCATCATGTGCTTATAATCATTTCTGGTTAGAAGATAAATTTGGAAGCAGCAATGACTGTCTGCCCATACAGAAATGTTTTAATTACTAGCAAAAGGACTTTATATGGAAGTTGGTTTCTGCTACTATACGAACAGCAAGAAAACATTCCCATTTTCTCTTTAAAAAAATATTTCGGGTCCAGTGAAGATCAGAAATGTTCATCATAGTGATTTTCTCCACTGATAAAGGAAACATAGGAATACTAAGCCCTCTTTTTAAAATAAAATACGTCTACTCATAAAATGATTTTTTTTTCTAATTCATGACATATTTCAAGTAATAAAATCAACCTACCCTGACTGGGTGTATTCTTGCATCACGGAAGCTACTCTCTGTACCAGCTGAGCTGTGGGAATGGGTTCTTGGTAAACGAGATAGTATTGTTGAGCTAGTTTTCGAGCTCTGTGCACAAGCACTCTAACAAATAGAAAAGAAATAAGACTTAATTAAAATTCAGATGCTTTACTATCTAAAGACTCATTCTCCTTCTGTAGGCATATACCTATAGCACAAGTTTGACATGTATCTCTAATGGCAGCTCTTAGCTCTAAGCCTGTCTTGTTCTTACATCTGATTATGGTTAATTTACAAGAAAATATCAGAGCATCACTGAGGAGACAAACCATAGATGAACAAGAACAAGGCAAAAGGAAGGAAACTATGGACTGTGGGGTGCCCGTTAGCTTAGTAGCCATGGCTCTAGCGTATGCAAGAACTTTATATCTCGCCACAGCGTCTTCAAGATCGTGCCCCCCTTATCCCAAGGGCAGGCACCTTGCCTTTTTATATTTCACTCCAGGCAGCAGGCTAATACGCACACACACACATGTTCAGGCATATTTTTCTCACTCTGCCTCAATCTTGTTTCACAGATTGGACTTCAAAGAGTACCCTCCAGAGATTAATGAACAACGTGAAACTAATAACTTAAAAAAATGTAAAATTTGTCAAAAGTGTAACAATTAAATATACTAGCAAGAGAAGCAGGATTTACCTGGACCTGCTCGTGTAGTAATCTGAGCTCTGCACACTATCCCTCTGAACAATACTCGTGTGGTGTCAGTTTATCCTGTGAGTGCTAGTACACTGCAGTCTCCCTTCTGTGCAGTGGTAACAGGATCCACTGTAGTGAAGCCTGATCACATGCCAGTGACACTGGTGCATTTTCTAACTCATGAAATTTTGGCTCTACCTATCTTGCTCCACAAAATCAAGAACCAAGTAATAATACTCCTTTTGCTTCTTAAATGACAAACAGAAAGCTGCCAATCTCTTTAAACCTGCTGGTACCCTGATGTAACAGGATTACTCTCTTCCTGTGAAATATCAAAGGAGTGATTATATAAACATCTGGATCCGGACTGGCTGTCATACTCCATAACTTTCAGTGGCCTTTTGAGAATTCTATCCCTTCCTTTGCTAAAAACAGAAATAAATAAAATGAGGTTAACTCTGGATGGTATGCTTTCTTTTGCTGACAACTTTTTAAAAATATAGTTTATTATAACATGCACTGCTTTTGTTGTTTTAAAAATACATTTAGGGCTTCCCTGGTGGCGCAGTGGTTAGGAGTCCGCCTGCCGATGCAGGGGACGTGGGTTCGTGCCCCGGTCCGGGAGGATCCCACGTGCCGGAGAGCGGCTGGGCCCGTGAGCCATGGCCGCTGAGCCTGCGCGTCCGGAGCCTGTGCTCCGCAACGGGAGAGGCCACAACAGTGAGAGGCCCACGTAACACAAAAAATATATATAAAAAAAATTTTTTAAAAATACATTTAGAGAACAGCCAAGCCCTTGCTGAGCCCTTGGATGGTAGAAGAGGGGTTATGATCAGAAGGGAGAACCACTGAACAGAGATAAGAGGGGTAAGTCTCCATCTCCTCTTTTACAACTGAGTGGCACTGAGTTCCTCTCCTTCAAATAAGCCCCAGTCTGTCTCATACTGGCAAACTAAGTTCAGCTGCCAACGATGAGAAGCTGGGAGATTAAAGGAAAAACATCCTTTGATTTTTCTCCTCAAAGCAGAGATTACAAGGAATTCATGAGATGCTGAGGAAAAGAATAAAGGGTGCAAGGTACCTGTAATCTGGGCCCATGCCGCTATACACCAAACCTATATGCTTGGTGATTGGTTCCACTTTGTGGACACTTCTCTCGTCATACAAAATGGATTTCTGTTTCTTCTCAGTTGCCAAGACCACACCATTTGCAGCTTAAAAAAAAAAAAAAAAAAGACTTAAATGTTATTTAAAGACTCTGCTTCAACGGTTTTCTAGTTGCGGAAGCATTTCAGCCAAACTCCTTTATTTCTTCTTATTTATAAAACCTTTTCTTCTGGATTTCTATACTAAAATTACCCAAGGAATGGTAAATCAACTTTCCCTTAATGGTCCTCTGTATTGCACTAAGAAATCCCCCAGCTAAAGGTATTACACAACTTTTCTTAAGAAAGAGTCCATATGTTTTAAAATAACGGAATTCTGCCTACTTGGCCTACTGTTCTTATAATCTGAAATTTTACAACCAATGACATGTTTTTTATAAGTTATCTTTAAGTTTTATGATTAACCTTTTCTAAGTTATGGAAAGAATAAAAACTGCCAGAGAACAGTGATACACAATCAGTGGAAAAAAAACAAAAGAATACTCAGTTTTCTGAATAGGAAAGACTATTTGTGGGTTATCACAATAGATAAAGGTGCTATATTTATTTTGAAAAAAAAAAAAATTAATCATCTTCTTTGGCTTATTACTGTCTTTAAACATCAAAATACTGTAGATTAACAAAAAGAACTGTTGGGACTTCCCTGGTGGCGCAGTGGTTAAGAATCCGCCTACCAACTCAGGACACGGGTTCAAGCCCTGGTCTGGGAAGATCCCACATGCCACGGAGCAACTAAGCCCATGCGCCACAACTACTGACCCTGCATTCTAGAGCCTGTGAGCCACAACTACTGAGCCCATGCGCCTAGAGCCCGTGCTCTGCAACAAAGAGAAGCCACCGCAATGAGAAGCCTGTGCACCGTAACAAGGAGTAGCCCCCGCTCGCCGCAACTAGAGAAAGCCCGCGCACAGCTACAAAGACCCAACGCGGCCAAAAGTAAATAAATAAATAAATTTATAAAACAAAAAACCCCAAAAGGAACTGTTAAAAAATTATGCTGCCTCAGCTATTTGCTTTTACATTAATTACCTATTAATTCCAAAAGAACACATTATGACAACTAATAACAGGAATCTGAAATGAATGAAGCATTTAATTACCTTTAATTCCCACTGAAGGGGCTCCTCCAGCTACAGCAGCCAAAGCATATTCAATCTGGACAAGTTTACCAGATGGGCTTAAAGAGAAACAAAGGTATTACTCAATTCACATTCTCAAATACTTATTAGAGGAACACCTCTGAGAAAGGGCAGGTAAATAGGCCAAATCCATTAATCAAGCACCAAGGAATAGCTGGGCTCTGAAAATTTATCATGAAGTTGTACGGAAACTAAATTTATTCATAGTGTAACAATAATCTCTTTCCTTAGGTTGTTTTTTCTTGTCTGCCACTTAAAGCAGCATCATTACTGTTGCCTTTCACCACTTACCAACCTTGTGACTTTGGGCAAATTACTTAATCTCTCTGTGTCTCAGTTTTCTCATCTGTAAAATGGGGATAATAGTAGTATAGTAGTTACCTATCAATATTTCAAAGGTTGTTGTGAAGATTAAATGAAGTGATGCCTTTTGTTCCTGGCACACAATTAGCAGCAAGCAAATACCAAATAGTAATATTATTAAGAACATGTATGTGTCTGTTAAATACCAAATAACAGCAAACAATCCGTGTGGGTGGAGTTAAACATTTTATAAAGCAGACACGGCCTAAGACATAAAACCTAGATATCAGTCACAACAAAGCATTTGCTATATATTACAAAACTATTTCGAGATGCCGTGAGCTGGTTAAATACCAAATAGTAATATTCTTAAGAAAATGTATGTGTCTGTTAAATACCAAATAACAGCAAATAATCCACGTGGGTGGAGTTAAACATTTTATAAAGCAGACATGGCCTAAGACATAAAACCTAGATATCAGTCACAACAAAGTATGTGCTATATAATACAAAACTATTTCGAGATGCCGTGAGCTGGCTATACTTAACATTTCTGGTTCCACGAGTTTGGCAGCCAAATGCTACTAGCTAGGCCCAAACTGGCTTTTTAGGTCACACTTTATTTCGATCTAGCTGTTGAGTTAGAACAATTACTATAAATGTCACCAACCTTTCTATTTTATTAACAAAGTCCCTGAATGAAAGTAATTTGTCCAAAGTGACACACAGCTAGGTCCACATCTCCAGTCTACTACTGAAAATATAATCTTCAGTTTCAGAAGGTCATCTGTTTTATCTTCATAAAGTTATAGATACTCTCTTTGTCACTCAAGTCTCAACTCACACCATCCTACCTTGCTACAGACACACAACTACTCTTAACATTCAAAAACCCCTCTGACAAGCTAATCCCTCTGTCTGCAATGCACTTCACCACTGTCTGGTGAACTCCTTCCAAGCCATCCTCCAATCCTTAGTAGAAATGTCATGTCCTCAGGGAAGCTGCCCTGACCACCCAGACTAGGTTGAATCCCACACACTCATACCTATACTGTCCTATGCTTCCTCTTTGGCTAACATTCATCAGACTTGAATTATTTTTTCAACATTTACGAAGTGTAAGCTCTGTTCGGTCAGTACTCCAACACACAGCCTGTGACCAGGTTCATTTGACTGACAGACACACATCTAGACCTATTTAAGGAATAAGCCTAGGGGCAGCAGTTTAAAGACTGTTAAATGACAAAATTAGCTGACTTGAGCAGAATAACAGCAATAAGCATTTAAATTTTTTAAATTAGGCTGTACTTGGTTTCCTTTAATGGTCCCTATTTCGATAATCCTATCATGACTTTCTGGGTCCATCCAGCTTTCAATTATTCTTCAATACCTAGTTCAAATACCTCTGGGGACATTTTAAAGGATTAGGTAAACTTAAAAGTTAGCTCTTCTTCTGTTGCCATGATCACACATACACTTCCATCACTGCATCTTTCTGTATGAAAGCTCACTAACCTGTGAGCTCACCGAGCTATCAACCGTCTTTGTATTCAATCATGCCACTACCCAATTGCAAAGCACCAGCATCTCTACCAGGGATAACTGAAATAGCCATCTAACTAGTTTTCATCTTTTCCATTCTTACTTCCCTTCCCCCACCCGGAATTACTTTTGTACCATGTCATTCCCCATTTAAATCCTCTAATAACTTCTTGGTTCACTTACAATAAAATCTCCTTCTTCTGGCCTACAGGGCTCTGCAAAACTGGCCTGACCCATGCTAACTCTCTGCTCATTATACTCTAACACACTGACCTTATCAGTTCGGCCCTTCTCAACTTCGGCACTTTCATACATGCTCTTCCCACTGTCTGCAACTCTCTCTACCCCTAAATTTTCAAACAGTTGCCTCCCTTTCATCTTTCAGTCCCCCCGAACGCTGGTCTTTCCTGACTACCCAATCTAAAGCTTTGTTCCTTCTTTCTCCGTCTCTTGATAAAAATTCCTGAGTAAAGGAAAAACATTCTTCAGAATGCATTAGTAGGCACCCATTTGTTTATCCACTTACTGTCAATATCCCCAACTAAATGTAATCCTCAAGAACACCTTCTATAGTATAGTCTCTTGTCATTCCACCTTTAGTAGTTTAACTCTGAGTACAACAGGCTAGAAACAAATTTTTTAATCTAAAACAGAAATGCACTATCATGTTAAAAAACAAGAGTGTGTTTTACAATAAGGAAATGTATTATAGAACGATTCAGTCCCTGATAACATACGGTTGTTTTATGTTTCAGCTCCAATAGGATTACACTCTCTTAAAGATAAAGGTCCAGGTTTGCTTCGTTCACGAATATGAACAGTGACTACTTGGCAAACATTGCTCCCTATTGCTGTATATGATGAGACCCTTTATTAAAAGAAAGGTGTTTTAGCATTTTAAGAAGACGTCGCACAGTAATGGAAAGTGTATTAAATTTGTCGTCAGAAAGAACCCAGTCTGAATGTTAACTCAGCTACTCACCTATGACCAGGGATGAGTTAATTTATGGTTAGCTCATCTGTAAGGTGCTGAGATAACATTTATCACAGATGGTAGCCCAAAGAGATGGACTAAGCTCCACCCACACAGAAATTCCTCAACAAGTCAGATGCGGCCCGCCTTCAGCAGTCAGATAAGAACACATTTTAATTAAACGGGGCATCATTGGTCTGTAGGAAAATTGCCAAACTGAATCCTTCCCCGGTCGATTTATTAAATCCTTTGGTGATGGTTTTCTTACATTGGGAATGATGATAGTTTAACTCAAGTTTACTTTTAAAAATATACTTATCTACCTGCTCTAAAATAAAAAAGCCTACAATCTTTTTTTAAAATAAATATATCTCCTTCCCAAAATAATAGCCCAAACGCAAATGAAGCCTAGTAGTTTGGCGCCTACAAAGACTAGAGAATAAAAAGATAAATAACGCTTTCACTCTCAGTCCTTAAGCTTCCAGTAGGGGCACCAAAGAAAACGAAAGCGGGAAGAGGTTTAGAGAGACATTAGTGCCAAATGGAGACTAAGACTCGGACCAAACTGTAAAGTTAGGGCTTTCCTAGAAAAAGGGACCCCATAGGTATGACCAAGATTCCGAGCTCCAGAAACTCCCGAATCAGGCCTACTTCGGTCAGGAAGGAAATCTTGAATTCTGAACGGGACACCCGGAGACAGCTAATGCAAAGCTGCTTTCTTCCCTAATCTCTAAAGCTAAAGAAAATCCCTGGGTGAGGGCCTCAACCTCCAGCAGCGTCAAGGTCGCCCCGGAACCCCCAACTCGCGTTCCTACGGCCCCCAGGCACTACTGCTCCCCAGGCCGCGGAAGGGCCCTGCAAGTGACTTTGCAAAGTCGCATTTCCACCCCCATTCCCTACTGGGCCCTCCGGAAGCACCAAGCCAGAGACCAGGGTGGTAAAAACCGGGTCAGCAGAGTTCCTGCAACCTCGGTTACGAGGAGGACCTCCGGGGCCCCTTTCCATACCTGAATGTAGTCAGCGAAAAGCTGTAACCACGCTCCGCCATCTTTACCCGAAGACCCAGCGAACATCCGCACACATGCGCACTGAGGCCCGCTTCTGTTCATTTCCCCTCCCCGCGCCTTCCTTTCCCTCTCTCTGATTGGAGGAAAGTCAGAGCCGCTTCAGGGGCATGCTGGGAGTTGTAGTTCCAGGTGCGCCTTTGCCGACTCTACGTGTGTGCGCATGCTCGAGGTAGGGGCGGGATCCAGCGGTCCGGTGGAAGTGGTTTTCGGGCGAGCAACATGGCGCCTGCTATGCTGGTGCTGAAGGTTCGGCTGTGGCCCGCAGCCCAGGGACTCCTCCGGAACTTTTGGGAGCAACTGCAGCGGAAACTTCGGCAGAGCCGGCCAGACTTTTCCAGTCCTCAATGGGGTACGTAAAGAAAGCCTCCGTGGAGGGTGGGGGGTGGGGGTGGGCAGGGGCCCCCAGGCAGAATGATGGGCACCGCTCGTACTCTGCCCTGCTCCCACAAGAGACACCTGTTTTTGCTCCCCAGTCCCCTGCAAATAAGGGGGAAAAAAAGTCCTCTGATCGTCCCATTCGTACACAGAATGTGGCCGAAGCTCATTAGCTTAGCATCAAGGGATGCCACTATCTGGATTCTCTCATCTTTCCTTTCCAGTCACCCCACCCCCTGAAGCAGTTTGCTCTCTGTGGCGTTTGAGCTTCGTGCAGTTGAATCCGGATCCCGTGTTTTCCCCGGAAACTAATTTTAAAGGGAAGTGTCTTGGTGGTTAAAATTGTCATTGCTTTGACATGTACATTCCACTCGATTTCCAAGGTATCCCGAACATAATAATGATAATACCCAGGCACTCTGAACCGTGAGCCCCCTATACGTCAAAGCCTACATATGCTTCCTGAGATAATCTCCGCAACAATCCCGTTAGGTGTCTACACTTTTCAACTGAAGAAGTAGGCTCAGAAAGGTCTCAAGGTCACACAGACCTTCCAGAGCCTGCGCTATTACATCAGGCTATGCATAGCAATACTTTTAGATATATTGACAAGGAATGCCAGTTGTTAAGTGTTAGACAGTTTTGTGTATTTTTAAGAGTTCCTAAAGTCAAAAGAACTGTTGCAAGTCTGAGGAATATAGCAAAGAGAGGGTAAAGAAATCTCTCTGATTTTATAAACAATTTTAAAAACAAAAGTGAAATGTTGATGGTCCCATAAATAAATTAATGTCCTACAAAGAGTGACGAGCTAGTTCTTTTCCTTAGAGAACTGGCGGGCATTGAGATTAAATATTATAAAGAACGAAGTGACTTAAAGGGCCTACCAGGATATGACTGAGAAGTCAACCCAATTTGAATGTAATATAAAAGGGCAAAATCAACAGTTACCTCAGTGCCAGTAGGAAGTGGATTTTGGAAATCTCAAGCTTAGATTTATTCATGTTTACTACTAAACCCCTGAGTTCTGTATTATGAGAAACTCTTGGTAGAATTTAACGGATTCATTTAAACAGGTGCCACTAAGAAAAATTCTGTGTTCTTTAAAATTACTTTATATATGAGCTTTACTATATTTCAGTCGCTGCTAAGGTTTCCGGTTAAATGCCTGTTGAATGTAATCTTTTATATGTGCCTTTTGATATATCATTGTTGATTGTTAAGGAGAATGATACCTGTAAATGGTCATTTAGAAGTTAGAAACTGATTCTGCATCTCCATGTTTGTTTTGTAGGACCAGCATTAGCGGTCCAAGGTCCAGCTGTGTTTACAGAACCAGCAAATGATACCGGGGGAAGTAAGGAGAGTTCCAGCTTTTTGGAGAACATCTTTTGGATGGCAGCTCCCAAAAACAGACGCAGCATTGAAGTTAACAGGTGTAGGAGAAGAAACCCTCATAAGCTTATTAAAGTTAAGGTAATATGGTGATTTTTGTGGGGGTGCTTTTTTCTCATGTCCACCACTGCATATTCTCTTGGTTTATTCA